>SAUE01000244.1:196768-208855 GCA_009724625.1 Deladenus siricidicola
CATATCTACTTTTCTTCAAAAAACTTTCAAATTTTGCAGGAGTTTCTCGTGGAAGAGTTTAATTTTGGCAGAGATTAAATTTTCACAAAGCCGTATCTGGTGGGACAAAAAAACACGTTGGTGGGACAAAACTATATCCAAGCGTTTTAAGTTAAAAAATGTGAAAAACTATTAAACTATTAATGCACCAAAACGGTCGAGTATTACAAATTTAACCACCCACAATAATCTACAAAAAATTTTCAGCTTTTGATACAAGTGTTTAATTCGGGAGGGGTTCAATTTTTAAATGGATTCAAATTCCGGTCCTCTGACTAAACTACACTCTCAGGGAAAAATCCAAAGCTTAAAAATATAAAAAAACAATCAAAATATATTAAAAGCACCAAAATTTATAGACTCACTTAAACAAAAAAATACAAGAAGCAATAAGGGCAAAGTTTTCTTAGCTATTTTTTAATACCCATATAAAAACATTTTTCATATGTACAGAGTTTGCGGATGAAATTTTTTAAAGGAAAAGTTTCAATGAAATTTTGCTTGTGTCGTCGCCTAATTATCTTTTATTGAAACTTTCTTGAAATCGAATAATTTTTCTTCTTTTTTTGCAGAAAATGCGGATGGATCAGCTGCCTACAAAAGACCACGATAATACTTTATTGGAAATGTTATTTTTAAATTTATATTATATATTTTTTAAATAAATTTGAAGCTGCAAACTATTATTTTTTATTACAACATTTTCTTCAATAAAAACATTTTCGAAATTCTTCATGTTTTTGAAAAATTGTATTTCTATTATTTTTCCATATTTAGAGCTATTTCGCCGTTTTTATATTTTTTCGCAAAAACAAATTAAAATTTCTTTTCCAAATGTTTAATTAAATTGTTATTTTTATTCCATTTTCCGTTTTAATTTTCAATTTCTTTTTTAATTTTATGCACATCTGCCTTTTTCCATTTATTTATTTTTGTCAATATTTTAAATTTGTAAAACTAATTTATTCAGCCCTAGGAATTTTTTATTTTTAGCCGTTAAAATCTTACATTTGTACATTTAATTCTCGGCATAATTTTAATACATGTCGAAGTCAGTATAATTTATGATAGAGCTGTTATCCAAAACTGGATATCAAAATATTTTGAAAATGATCAAATTTAAAGACGAATTTGTTCGATTTGTTGAATCTGGTACTTTAATTAATCTTTTCGATTTTTTGAGACTAAGTAGCAATGAATAATCTGGTGATTGTAAGTTGTTTTAATCGAATAACTATAACGTTTTGAAACTATTTCCATGGATGAAAATTGGGTTATTTGGATTTTTTGAAGGAATTGAGAAATATGACGCTCCAAAGACAAAGGATATTTTCAGAAAAATTAATGCATTGAAATAAAAAAAAGTTATGCACAACACACCGATACATTTTCAGCTCGGGATTATATGCTAGACTAACTCGATTTTCCTGATGATTCTATTGAATATCGAATCCGATTCGACGTATTATAATTACGGGGAAGGCAAGCTTCACTTGTCTGAAATTAATTTTTGTCTTTTCGTTGTTAAGTTGCGAATGTAAGACTAAGACAAATATTGTTGACAAATACATTTTTCAACAATTTTTAATTCAAAATTCAATAAAACCGCATAATTATTTATTTAGTAAAAGAAATTAATTAAAATGTTTTAGATCTTTGCACAAAAAGCATTTGCGTACCCTCAAAAACTCAGAGAAAGATACAACAAGGAGGAACACAAGGATATACGGCGCTAGTCTGGAGAGTGGAAGAGAAAGAGTCCTAGAGCGCGCGCACACACATTCATACACATACATACACATATAAATGTGAAAGAACCATGAATGAAATTGAAATAGCAAACAAATGAAATTTTTCGCAAATAGAAAATTTGACTTTCTCTTTTAATTTATTTTACATATTTTTCATTTATTAAAAATTTTATTTTCTAAAAATTATTTTTCTCCCAAAAATCCGACATTTTTATTATTTTTTTAATCTCCAAATTTATTTTATTGTAAGCCGAATAAATAATTACTTTTTTTTATTTTTCCCAAATTTTTCATAAATAAAAATCATTGAAAATTGAGAATGTAAAAACAAAGTGAAATTTTTTATTTGCGAAATTAAACAACGACGCAAAAATTTCAGGGATAAAAACGAAAAACATATAGATTTTATCACTAAAAGAAAAACGCAAAAAAACGAAAATAGTAGCAAAAAATAAATATATTAAATTAGAAAAAAGTGGAATTAATGCAAGTATAATTACCAAAATAAAAATAACATAAATGATTTCATTTGTGAGGCGGGAGGCAAGTTATCGATCTTATTTGTCTTTGAATAAATTCTTTAAATTGCCTTCGCTTTCTGGCATCAAAAATGAATAAAATATCTTTTATGCACAAATTTGGAAGTTTTTTCCATTATTTTTTTGTATATTCTTCGAATTTCACTTACTTTTTTTGGGGTAGGGGGCGCTACTTCTTTTCCACTGAATTACTGTGAATTTTCGACAAACAGGACATGTGTGGTGTTACAATGAAACATAATATTTCACAACAAACAAAACAACAATTAATTAACTCACCTCAGAGGATATGTTTGTTAACGAACATACATATATACACACATATGTATGTATGTATGTAATATCGAAAATCCAGTGCAAAAAATGTATTTTTATTCCAATTTCTGCCTCTAATATAATGTTCACACAAAAAAAATTTTCTGTGTTATTTCGAAAATAATTTTAACTAAATTATTTAAAAACATTTTTTTGTTATTTTTCCTATTTTTAATTTTTATTAAAAAAATTCACGAAAACATTTTTTTTATCTTTTATTACTTTTTTTATTTGTGGAAAAAATTCAATTTTATTTCTTTTATGATTTTTTTTCAATTTAAAATATTGTATAATTTCTAAATTTTGTTTGCTTAGTTTTATCTATTTTTTCATATTCTTTTTTTTCAATTAATCTGAAATTGTTTTAGTATTTTAAATGAAATGAAAAATCTAATAGCGATTGATGATAAAAACGTTCAAAAAACGACAACGTTTCTCTCCAATGTTTACAACTTCATTTTTTGCATGATTTTATTTTTGATTGCATTATTTGCTGTGTTCTGATGTGTTATAATTACAATCAATTATGCAAAAATTTGCGAAAACATTTTAAAATTAGTTTTTTCTCTCTATTTATTAGAACGACATTTTTTTGCTAATCAAATATAAATATAAAAATAAAATTTATTTAATAATCCGCATTTGTGTTGTTACACTACACATTGATTTATTTTGCCACAAAATTGAAGAAGAAGAAGAAAAAGGAGAAAAAAATTATTGCAAAAATTTTTTACTCGAAAATAAACATCAACAGTGCAAACATTTCAAGATAATTTGCAAATGAAAGCGAAAATTGGTGAAGCCATTGTGAAACGAAGGAATATGATACAGAGAAAGAAAGGAATGCAATTTCCCCCAATTTAATTTCTTTCCGATTTTTATGTATTTTTCAATTAATTCCTTTCTGTTGTCTTACATTTTTATTTTTCTTCCAAAATGAAAATAATAAATTGAATAAATAAAACAAAAAATTTCGTTTATTAAAAATATTTTCGTCGAAAAATTTCCAATTTTATTTTAATAATTCTTTATCATTTTTTTCATTTATTTCCTTTTTATTTCAAAATTATTTCTCTTATTAATGAATAATTCTTTATAAATAAACAAATATAAAAATCTTTTTGTGGATGGATGGCGGAAAAAGCCCAATGTTTTGCTGTAAAAAATTATTTATGATGAGATTATTATACGAATGAAATAATTGAAGAGTGGGTGGAGGACCACCAGATGAAATCCCCCCTTATCTTATCCCTTATCGGACCCCACAAAAATTTTTCAAATGATTTTTTTAGGTTTTCTGGACTTCGAATTTAATAATGTTTTTTACTGATTCCGTTGTTTTGTCCAGTTTTTGACATTTTTTGAAGCCTCCGAGTCAAACTCTACGTTTAAGCCGGTGTTTCCAAATTTTGGCTAAAGTTAAATTTCGACTTTCCCGCGCTTTTTTCTATCGCAGACAGCACTCATATATTTTGGGTTTTGAGCATTTTTGATTACACGGATCAACATAATTTTCAATGGGCTATCCGCTGACATAGCACATTGATGGGATACTCGGGCAATCCAGAAAAGCGCGGGAAAGTCGAAATTTAACTTTAGCCAAAATTTGGATACACTGGCCAGTGCACTGGTTTAAGCCAAACTCGAGTCAAGCTCTAAGTCCTCAGCCAGCTTCAACACGTGTCGCTATACGCCACCCCCAATTGCGCACATTGGAGTCGCTATACCTCACGCCCAGTGAAAATGTCAAAAACAACAAAATTGATAAAAAAAATTATTAAGTCCATATGAAAAAAATAATAAAAAAAATTTTTAGGGGTCCGATAAGGATTAAGAACCGAAATATAGATTTGCTGGCATTTGAAGGAACTAAAAATTTCAAATTGAATTCATTTTTCGAAAAGTCAATTCTTCAAATTCATTCAAATTCCATTATTCGAAAGTTTTATTAAATTAGCGAATAAATTGTTATTTTTCAAAATCATTAATATTGTAAAACAACTTTTTACATTTTTAATAAGAAAAATTCGTAACTACATTTCGATAAAATAATTAAAAATTATTTGGCTTCAAAGTTATTAATATTGCGAAAATAATTTTCATATTAAATTTCCATTTTTCAATTTTATTATTTTATTTATTTTATTTTAGGAATTAGAAAAATGCATAAAATTTTATTATTGAAAAATATTATCGAATATTTTTTTGCGATTATTTTCGAATTTTTCATATATATTTATAAAGTTTATTGACTGTATTTCTAATTTGTTGGTTTCTATCCTCAAATTTAAAAATGACTCGCTGCTTCTTCTTCTTCGCTATTTTCCAAATAATTGGCGGTGATACAACAACAATATCGATTAAATTGGAAATTTGTATGCAAAAGTCCATTTTTTTGTAAACATTTAAAAAAAAGAAATCTGTTTTAGTTAAACCTTTAAATTTAGAAATAAATTGTTTTGTGTCGAAATGATCTTTAATTTTCAGATAAAATTATTGAATATTTTGACTTTTTTTATTATTTTACCAATAAATGTAAAAAATCAAAACGAAATTTTTTCAAACAATTTTCAATTTTTTTGATGACTTAAAAATAAATAATCGAGATTTTTCGCATTTCATCAAATTTTTTTTCAAATTTGATTAAAAAATTTTCCATTTTTATTTTCGTTTATTTGTTTATAATTTTTTAAAATAATTTGTTCATAAATATTTGCGCTTCGACAAATTTATTATCAAAAAAAAACTTTTCGTAATTCTATAACTTTCATTTTTATTCTAGTGAGAATTATTTTTATTATTATTATTATTTTGTTCGATTGCAATGTAAAATAACAACAAATAGTATCTGGTAGGGAGAATATGTAATTGTAATAATCGTGTGGTGATTTAATTTTATAAGTTGTTTTTTGCTGTATTGTGGGGGGGGGGGAGTTTGTTGTTNAGAATTTTGCACGTCGGTCGGAATAACCCGCATTGCGATTATTACCTAGACATGGATCTAATTCCCAAAGTTAGCGAAGAAATAATATGTTCTGCGAGCGTCGTCAGATAGGTTCTATTTTGCTTGCTCGCTTGCTTGTATTTCGCATATTTTGCATAAGTGAGTAAATGATGTGTGGTGTATGTGTGTGGTGGTTGATGAATGTGCGATGAAAAAAAATCGTCTTGAATCTCCATTTTCTACAGCAAGTAATCAAGAAAGAAGAAAGACTGAAACAACAACAAAAAATAACTAAGGTGCTGAAAATTTAAATAGCATTTTTTAGATTTTTGATGTTCGTACGCTTGTGATCATCGCGCAATATTAATAATATTAAAAATAATAATATTATTATTAGTATTATTTGTACGAAATGCAGGAAAAGCAAAATTGCAATATTTTAAATGTGGATGATGATTCTTCGACAAATTTCACTGGAGCTTTGATTGAAAATTCCAGTACAAATTTCATCAAGGGTATTTTTTGTGCTATTATTATTATTATTGTTACTATTATTGTTATTATTAATAATATAGTTGGATGTCTGTGCATAACTCTGTAGATTTCTTTAGGCTATTATTTTCACTCACCATTTTCTCTTATTTAAAAGTAATCAAATTTTTTTATTGATATTACACATAATTAGTAATTATTAAATTTGTAGCGTTGTTTAAATTAAAGGATGAAACACACATCATTACAAATTAATTAATCCAAAAAAAAATTCAGCCTTCAAAAATTGCCTTGTATAAATACTTTTCTTTCTAATTTGTACGTTTTTTTAATTTAAAAATAATTGTTTTCCAATTGAAAAATTATAATTATTAAGGGTTTATTTTTAGTCTTATATTTTGTTTAATTTTGAATATTAGAAAATGTAATTTTTCATTTAATCGCTTTTCATAAAAAATTAATTTCTTAACAGCAATACATTTAAAATATTGTTAAGAATTTAATGTAATGATTGATGTAAGTATACTATTATTAGGGGCGCTAATGTGTGTGTGTGTGTGTGTGTGTGTGTGTGTGTGTGTGTGTGTGTGTGTGGGCAGGTATCGGGGGTGTTAATATTTTTGATTTTCGAACTGTCGAATTCACTTTCGTTGTACGACCGTTTCGTTGCATGTTTTGAGACGATTTTGAGAAAAAAAATTCTACGTATCAAAAAATTTTTGTTTTGGGGAATTATGGGGGGTAAAGTGTAGTTTTCCTCCCTGGTGGCTATCAGTGTTTCCATTTTTTGAACCGCACTTTTACATATTTGAATGGCCGCTATTTAAAAGTGAGTGGCTGTTAAGAAAAGTGGTGCGCTTGGACTGCCCGAAAGCGGAATGACGAGAGAGCTATCGATTGACACCTCAACTTGGTTGATTGATTGCGTTTTCTTCAAGAGTTTTCAAAGTTGTAGTTGAATTTTAGACTTCAACTTCGAAAAATTTCAACCAACAGAAATCGAATCAATAATGCTATGGTGTCAATCCATAGCTCTCCTCATTCCGCTTCCAGGCAGGTCAAGCGCACCACTTTACAGCCACCCACTTTTAAATTACATCCATTCAAACGAGTGGGTATTATCGACTCGTGTTCAGAGCATTTTCCGGTTTTAGATGGCTTTAATAACCTAATAAATGTGAGCACTATATTTCAGAGAATAACATGCTGCCCGAACGCGAAAAGTGCGCCGAAGGCGAGGAAGTGGTGGAGGAGGAGCTGGAGGAGGCCGACGACGAGGAGTACAACGACGAGGAAGAGGAGATGGACGAGGCGGCGGGAGCGGAGAAGTCAGAGCCAAAACCCAACTCAGCCCAGCCAAACGACGACGAATTACTACAGAATGGCGTCAATTCACTGCACACCACTTCAACGACTAATGGGCTGTCGACGGCCGCCGTCGACGAGATTCACTTTATGAAGAAGAACATCTTGTTCCTCAATCATCAGGTGAGGAACAAATATCGGGGGTCGAAGTTAAGGGTATTTTTGAGTGATTTCAACGAACTCTCTCTTTTAGCACAAAAAAGTTTTTAAAAATTTCAAAAAATTTCTCAATGGGGTGTTTTTTTAGTTTATAACCATCCTACCCCCTGGGCCAGCCACTGAAGAAGGGCTGTGGCTTGAGTCTTAGATGAATCATAAGTCATCTACGATGATTCAACTCATTTGAATAATGATTTAAATGAATCATTCCAACAATAGTCAACAATTTTTAATTAAAAATTGATAATAATTCTTGCAAGAAACACGCAATGGCGGATTATATTTATGCAATTCGGGTTAAACATTTATTTTCCGATACGATTTGGGAAACGTGATTCATTTGAATGGTGCAATTGACTCATACGAGTCATTTGGTTCAAAAAACGATTCAAGGCCCTGTTTTGGCACTGATCAGCACAGATGCAATTTGTATTCCAATTGCATTCGATTTTGCAATAACAATTTGGCTCTAATTTCGAAAAACGGAATTGATTTGGAGCTTGAAAATTGATTTGGAGCAAAATTAAATTTGTCTCCATGCATTTGCTTTGCTCCAATTTATATCTTGCTTATCGATTCAAAAATACCCAAGTTACCTCCAAAAAATACGGTAAATCTAATTTTGTATTTTCTAGATGATGAAGTTGATGAACGCGATGAGTGTCCGGGTGTGCGATTGTTCGCAATGCAAAACCGTTCAATTCCCCAAGCACAACGACGTGAATTCGCGAAAAAGGTCGCACATCGAGGTATATATTTATAAGTTACCTCAAAAAAATACAATATGTACATAATTATTAGAAAATGTTTTGACCACACAATTTTGAGAAGAATTACATTGGGCTCAGTGGCATCTTTTCAGAGGTGGAGAGTGTTGGGTATTCCTCACAAGAAGAATTTTTTTGAAAATTTTTCATTTTTGCCCCGTAAAACATTGAAATTTTGGTGATTCCGCCCATGTAAAATTTTTTACTCGAGTCTCCCGTGGAAATTTCCTGACGCCACTGATTAGTCTTTTACGGTTTTGGGTTGTTATGTTTGCGTAAAGGAAATAGTTTTCACCTTTTTTGCCGCTTCCTTTTACAATATGCAAAATGTAGAAAGTCGGTAACTGCGTGGAAAACGTGAAGCAGCGAAAATTGGACGCCGAAAATGAGCTCGAAAACGAAATTCACAGTTCGCCGTCGAGTCCCACCACTTCCTACAACAACGACAGCGACGACAGTAGTTATCGGGACGAAAGTAAAGTCGGCGCTAAAGCCGGCGCGGAAAAGAGTACGGTAGACACGCTCGCCGCCGTTCAGCCGACCATCAATACCGCGACGAATTTTGCGTCGAAATCTGCGGATTCCTCGCATTGTTTGGTCGCAAAACGTAAGATATACACGTATAGCTATACTTTATGCGTTATGCCTTATGACTCGATCTTTGAATTATTTAATTTTGAAGAAAAAAACGAGAAAAAATATTTTGTACGCGACTAGTAATTGTAGTCGGCGGTTGTACTGTAGCTTATTTTTTTGTTTGTAAATTTTAATGAGTTCTCTACAAAATACAAACTTTTTTGTGCAGGTGGCCGAAAGTCAAAGTATTGCTCTCCGACGCAGAAGAAAGCTGTCGCCGGCTACGCGCAAACGCACGGCGCCAGCGCGGCCGCGCGCAAATTCAACATTCCGCCGGCGGTGGCCGCCTACTATCACCGTAAGGAGTTTAAGTCGCCGAAAACATTCGAATCCGCCGAGGACGCAGCTTTCTTCCCCGCCAACTTCAATCCACAAGCCGAAAATGCGGAGAGAAAGAGCAAATCGCACCCGGATCAATTCATAACTCACAAGGCCATTATTCCATCCGCGCAGTCCATTACGACTTCCGCGAGTTCCACGAAGTCGACAGAAAACAATGTTCAATCTCATTTCGCCATAAATTCCACTACTTGCAATTCGAGTTCCGCCATGATGAGGCGCGACGAGGGCGCGGCCAACAACGCCAGCTCGGCGAACTCCTCGCCGTCGCATTTGAACGAGGCGGGCGGCAATGCGTCCGTCTTGCCGCAGTGTGAGGCCAATAACAACGAGCTCCATCCCGGCGATGGCATCTGGGATTCGTTGGAGAAGAACGCGACGCATTCCGGTTCGCCCGGTTTCCTGCGCGGTCGAGGCCGCGGCAGGCCGAAGTTGATTGGCGACGAGTTGGACGCGGAGTTGGTCGAGTACATGGTACAGGTGAGGCTATTTTGTTTGGAAATTTTTTGAATATTGAACTCATTTTTACGGAAAAATCGATAAAAAATTAGGAAAAAATTTAAATTAATACAAAAATTTCAGTTGAAATGCGCAAATCGTCAACATCTCACCGCCTCACAGGCCCTTCAAATCGCCAGATCCTATATTTCAGAGAAATCGCCCGGTCTTTTGGAAGAACACGGCGGCCAGATCAAGTTGAAGATCACGTGGGCGATGAAGCTGGTCTCGAGAATAGCTGAGAGGGAACGCGAAATTCAACTGGGTCTGCCGGCTGGCTCGTTGCAGAATGTGGGAAGTGAGTAAAGCGTTTAATTATGCGTGCGAAATTAATATTATTTTATGAATAATTTTCTTTCATTTGTATTAAAAGTGGAAAAAAGTCATAAAAATGTTTTAGGAACTATGCCATCCAACTTGTCGAATGGTCTGATGAATGAATTGATGGCGCAGAATTTGTTCGGACAACAGAACGTTAATGGTAACTACATTTCGAATCCTTTAACGAGGTGATATATCTTTACTTCCATTATTTCAGCGAAAAATGGATTGGTCGGTAACTCGTCAGACTCTCAGCTCCAGGAAAACACTCGGTCCATTTCGGGAACAACCTCTTCCTCGCTGAACTCCAACTGGCAGCAAAGTGTGCCGATGACGGCGCCGTCGTCGAACGCACTGGTAACGTCCACGCTATCCAGTGGCGCGAACGGCTGCATGGACTCCATCTACAACACGGCGTCCAACGCGCAATCGGCCGCGTCGATGGCCGCCACGATGATGTCGTTGTTGAACAAGTTTCCCGAGCCAATGAATAACGCGGCGAGCGCGATGGCAGCTGCCGAGCTGTTCGACCCCAGCTTCCTGCTAGCCGAACTCGGCATCGGTAGCCTCGAGGAGTTGTCGCAGAATGAGCCCTTCAAGTCCCTCTTGCAAAATATTCGCCGAGAGGAGGAGCACGCCGTCAACGGCGCCAACAACGCCTCCGACCAGTCCGGCGTGAGGGTCCCGAAATCGGAGATACTCGCCACTAGCTCCTTTTAAATCTCCTTCTATAAACCTTATTTTTTGTTTTGTTTCTTTGAATGTATTGAATAATGTTTGTGTTCCTCTCTAAAAATCAACAAATTTTCTTGTACCCGCCACACCACATTCCCCCTTTATTTCTATTCGTATCGCATATCCATTTGTTGTGCTTTCCCTACAGTGCCATATTGCACATATGTATGTGCATGAGCCGAGATGGTTTTGTCGGAGAAGAATAAATGTTGTGATGTTTGACAACTCTTTTTTTCATACACTTAAAATTGCCAACTTTTGAGAAAAATAGTTCAGCGAACTCAATAAATTTAGAATTTCAAGTAGGAAAAAATGAACGTTTCTGAAACAGTTAATGAATTTTTTCCAGGATTTATTTTTGGATTTCTAATTGAAAATTATTGCTTTGAATAACGTTGATTTTTAGAATTTAATCGAAATAATTAAGCGAAGATCAATTGTTTATAATTTGCGATAACGTTAAACTTTCACTACATTTTTTAAAATAAGATCCACATTTTTATAAATTACAGCACTATTTGCGAAAATCGAAATTTTTCCCCCCAGCTAACCGACAAAGATGTATGTATCAGGGGTGCTAACGTTTACGATTTACGTATTTACGGCTTTTTTGGCCCAAAATTTACGATTTACGAAAAATCGGCCGACTTTCGTAAATTTTTCAACATTTTCCAAGAAAATTTAAATTTTTTAAAACTCAATATGCGTTTGAATTGATGCGAAAAATGTCGATATATGTCAGATGAAAATAAAAACAGCAAAAAAAGCAAAATGAACAGAACTTTCTTGAAAAAAAATTGGGAAAAAATTAGAAAAAAATGCAAATTTTCAATCGAAATTTGAAAATTTACGACATTTTGAGGTCCTGAAAATTTACGATTTACGAAATTGAAAAATTATTTTCGTAGCACCCTTGATATGGTCGGTATTACTTAAATTTCTATTTCATGGCTAAAATCTCCAAAAATTCACCTCTGAGGAAATTGTTGCTCTACTCCAATACAACATTCATTAACGACTTTTTTTAAGTAAATCGGCATTGAAAATGGAAATTTTTCGATTTTGTCAGCCTCCCCATTCGAAAATTTTAAGTTCCCCCCATTCCGAAATTGTAAATACGCCAAACGTTGGATCAATGAAAAATTGCATGATTATAATGATGCCGATTAGAAAACTAATATTTATGA
>SAUE01000244.1:208865-219457 GCA_009724625.1 Deladenus siricidicola
CATGAAAATATTTTAGAAGTTTAAATAATCTATTCCGCGCAGAATTTCATTCCGCGTCGAATGGCATGTTCAACTTTTTTCTATCCTTTTTCAGAAAATTTTATTATTAAAAAAACTAAACATTTTCTATTTTTAAGCAAAATGTTTAATTATTTTTAGTTTTTCAATAATATCATTTTTCCGAAAAAAAGTTAGAAAAAAGTTTAACATGTGATTCGACTCAGAATGAAACTGAGTCGCGAGCAATCATTTTTTCCAACATGTTTCCAATAAAAAAAACATTAACATCTTTAATCTGATTATTTTAGTACATAAAAATAAGTGTACAGGAACCAATCCGCTCTTTTTTTCTTCAATTTCATATTTAAATTACTTTACTAAAATTACAAAGAAGAATCGCGCGAACCGCGTACATCGCAGTCCGCTACGAGTTTCATGAATGTATGTGTAAAGTCGGGGACGACGTGAGACTCTTATCCAAGCATCACATTTAGAATATACATCATAATCATTAGAAATTTCATCATTATATAAAATGTTTTTTTTTCTACAAATTGTTGTAATTACATACACATGCTATGGAAATTCCTTAAAAGCCAAAATAGTTGGTTTTTTGCTGTTGTTGGTGAAAAAGTTGCTAATTGATTAATAATATATATGTATAGCACACAATATACGGTATGCGTTGAATATTATTATTACGCATACGTAGGTCACGGGGGTGAGCAAAGTGTTTTATTTTAGCGATTTCCGGAAGCAGAAAAACAAATAAGATTGGAAACATGACTTATTCTTGGAGTATTTATCGAATAGCTAGATCGATGCCAGACGATATAACCAATGATTAGCGCTTGCCTCCCTCCTCTCTCATTTTTATAACGAAGAATTTCTATTTATCAGATTTTGCTCAACCCCGCGCGAAACTAGAGACTTTACGCCTTTCAAAAAAAACTTTCAAAATCGATTTGCTCAATTGCGCGTCAAAAAATCACACGTAAAAATGACTAAAAATGGTTTTGCAATTTTTAAAAAAAATTTTTTGGTAAAAATAATTTTTCGTAAGAAAAATTACAACTCTTTTCATGGTACAACTTTCATGTTTAGTACAAAAAAGACAAGCGATAAAAAGTAAACTTGTTTTAAAAGACGTAAATGCATAAATAAATAGTTATTACTTTGGAAAATATATAAACTTATATGAACATGATTTAAATTTAAAAATTTTATGCAAAACTCTATCCTCATTAGATCGATCGTTTATCCCCCAAAAATTAATTGATGCCCTCAAATAAAAAAAAATTTTGAAAAAAGTGTGGGGGTGTATTTTTCTAAAATATGATCATTTAATGTCCATAAAAAATCCAAAATAAATCGTTTACCAAAATAATCTGCAAAAAATGTAAAAACTTCCCAAACTTGTGAAGGTGTGTATAAAAAAATAAAGAGAATCGACCCAATAAAAACAAAAGTTATAAGATTCTACATGCTAAAGACCAACCCCCCATCACCGTACCTCTCTCCATCCCCAACATTCAGCAATTACAGGGCTTGTTTTCGGCCGATGTGCCGGCCTGCAGGGAAGCGGCGCCTCGGTTAGTGTTCTGCTTCGACTGGACGCCAGTGTCCGCCTGGTTGAGGTCGAGGCTGGAAGTGAATTGTTATTTGAATTTTTTATTACGCCTTCAAGCAAACGCAAGAAGAAAATAAACATAAGATTATCTGGGGTGCTATAGTCGGAATTTTTATTTTTTACGCGCATACCAGGAAAAATTTAAAAACGATGTCTCGAGCAGAACATTTGAACATTTGGCATTTTATTTTGAATGAAATTGACATGAATTCAAAAGAAATTCAAATTCAATTTGAAATTTTTGAGTGTCAAGTTGCTCGTTGTGGAGAAAAATTTTCAAGTAAACTCTCAAATTGTGTTTAAAATACCACAGAAAACAATGTCGCGTCGGGATAGTTGATTTCAGGTACGTGCGTAAAAAATAAAAATTCCGACTATACCATTTTTTCAAGAGTGCTAAATTGAAAATTTATTTTCGTAGCACCTTATCCATCGCATGCAATAATCTCCAGTGTTGTGTACGCCTCCGGAGGCGATGTTTTAAAAAGTATTTTTGACAGCCAAAAGAAGTTGCCTCCCCCCCCCCCCACCAAAACTGATCAATTTATAGCACTGAATATTTAAAGACCTTTTTTGGTGTTGAACCGCACCCCCTGAAATTTTTTCTGAGTACTGCTTAAAACAAAAGATTATTGTATACATGGATAGATGAATAATATAATCGAAAATGAGCCAAAGGCTAGGAAAATAATCCATAAAAAATACCTTCCGTCCTGAATGTTTTGATAAATTCGTCGGGCTGTTTCCAAAAAAGCGTCCTCGACATTATCACCTCTAAAATAAAAAAAACTTGGAGTTCAAAAATTTCTGCTCTTTCCTGTCAGACAGCCACGAATTTGAGCTTAAAAACCAGAGTCTGACTTAATTCCTGAGTAAAATAACCTTGCAGCCTGAATTTGTTTCCAGATTTAAAAAAATTTGGGTTCCTAAAATGAGTTCTTCTACAAACTAAAATAAATCCCTGCAAAACCGTGGACTCTTTTCTTTCACTCCGGTTTGACTCCAAAGCAGTGCTGTAATTTGAATCCTTTCACTACCACCTGCTTTGACTCGAAAGTGAATTTTTTGTGACTGGAGTCAAGTCAACACATTGCCGAGAAAACACATGTTCAGCCAGCCACGTTTTTTTCTTCTTCAAAAACACATCAAAACCACAATTCAATTCAACTTACGTTTTCGCGGAACATTCGATAAAAGTGAGACCATTTTCTTCCGAGAACGCCTTAGCCTCTTCGTAAGTGACGTCGCGTTGAGCTTCGAGATCGCTCTTGTTGCCGATGAGGAAAATAACCTGTATTAATTTATTTAAAAACAATTAATTATCGATCGCAATGAAATAAAAAATTCAAAATCTGTTTCATAATAAATAGATAAACTTAAATAAAAACCAACTTAAAGTAAAATTTCACTTTCAAATGTAATTTTGTATTTTCAAACGTAAATTAATTTCTACTTTTTCGTAATAAAAAAAGTAACATTTTACATTTGACTTTTTTAAGAGAAAAACAATAAAAAGAAATCAAAATTAGTTAATTTTCACATATAAAAATTGATACCATAAAAAATTCAAATTCACTTACGGTGTTGGGATTGGTGAGATTCTTCGCGTCCGACAGCCAACTGTTCAAGTGATTGTAGGTGGACCTTCGCGTTATATCGTAGACCATAAGCGCGCCGGCCGCGCCACGATAGTACGAGCGTGTGACGGCACGAAAGCTAAAAAAACGAAAAGAGGATCTTGGTGAAGATATACTACACCACATTGCAGTACGTTTCGGCGCCATATTTCATTTATTTTTGCACAATATTTCGTTTCAAACTAGACTGAGTACGAGGCTTAGCCTAAGGCTCGGGCTCCGCATAGTGTGAAACTTTGCTTGAGTATGTACATGTGGTATAAAAAGTTGTTTAACATGATTAAAGTTTTGAAAATTTTTATTTTTTTACGCGCATTGTTGCGAAAATCCTAAGCAGAATATTTGGCATTATGTTTTGAATGAATTTCGCAAACAAATTTTCGCAATTTCCAAAAAAGTCGCAAATTTTCGACTAAAAATTCAAAAATACCGTAAAAACAAACGTGAATAGTCGTGCTAGGACTATTTCAACGTGAAAAACAAAAATTCCAAATTTATAAATTATACCACCTAAATAAAAAAAGACTTATGACAAAAATTGCAAAGCATTTCGTTCGAAACTCTTACCGTTCCTGTCCGGCGGTGTCCCTGAAATGAAAAAGAATTATTTGTTTTGAAAACAATTAATTTTCTGAAAACAATTAAAAACGAAATAAAATCAGCAAAATATGATTAAAAAATCACCATATCTGTAGTTTGATTTTCTGGCCATTTACTTCAATAATTCGTGTTCCGAATTCGACGCCTATTGTATGCGGGCAGTCGGCCATGACTAAAAAATAACATAAATTATTATTTCAAAACTAAAGATAAATTTGCTTGAATAAAATCCAAAAAATCAATTGCAACATGCCCTAAATTATTTGATATATAAACTTATAATAAAGTCTGGGTTAAGGCTAAAATATTTACATTTTTTCTCCGTGAATTGATGTAGTAGACATGATTTGCCGACACCCATATCTCCGATTATAATATATTTGAATATATAATTGTAGTTGTAGGGAGCAGCGGATGCTGACGACATGATCACTGAAATTTATACATTTAATTTAATGCTATTTGGTCATACATGTTTGACCCTCAAAAACATCCAAAAATTGTTGCGCACCAGTCCGAAAACCAAAAAATTTCCGAGTTATCAAAGAGAGATGTTTTACATACATATATCTAGCCTGCTGAGTTTTGATTGGACGAGGGGGTGTAAAACGGCGTAGGTTTTTGGATCACTTTCACTCTTTCATATGTTCCAAAAAAATTTTAATTAAAAAATCGTTAAACGGTGAAAGTTTTTCATAAAAATATTTTAATTTGCGCGAAATCCGATAAATTATTTAATGGGTAGATTATTATGTGTAACAATAACGGTAAACGTTTAAAAAGCAGTTACTATCAGTTTTTTTAATACTTTCTCCTGGTGTAATTGTGCGCATATCGGAAAGGCCCCTTCTCATCTTTCAACATTGCATAGATTCTTTCACCATTACATAGATAAATGAACGTTTTGATAACAGCAAAACATCCACTCGGGAAAATTGGCGCGAATTTGAAATAAAGAATAGAAGCCCTCAAAAAATTATCTTGGCGGTTAACCAAGCGCGGCCAATTCGATAAATGCGTGGAAAACGAAAAGCTAAAAAAGTGGAATTCGATTTTTGTGTGAGGCGGTAGGAGGTGAATTTGTTTTCGTCTGACATTTGTTAATTGCATCAAACGGCTGACAGGATGGCTGAATACGAGCCGATCAACTTAAGCGATGCTTTGTCACCGCCACCTCCTCCTCCTTCTACTGAACCAACATCACTTCAATCGCAAACTCATCAACGAAAGGAGAAGAAGCATGTGAAGTCAGAAATTGTGAGAATTCTTAACTTTTGCGCACTAAGCTTTGAAAGGATTTTTTTGTTAAACTGATTTTTTAATTTTTTAGGCTCCGACAACTGACTTAAATACCAATACTACCCTTGCACAATCGTCAGCTCCACTTTCCGTGTTCAATAAGTCGTCTGTACATAAACGTACGTTTAATTTAATGAGTAGATTTTACGACTTTTGAAAATGATTTTTTGTTGAATTTCAGGAGTAGAATTTACTAAGGGTGCACGAGTCTGTAAGGCGTTGTCGATTATTGGGTTCCTGGCAAGCGTGCTAGGTATTATAATGGTCGGTGGAGTTGTATTGATGCACAATAAAGTGGAAAGGTTCCTATGGGCATAATCATTATTTAGCTATTGGCTTGTTGCAAATACTGTATTTTTGATGTATTTTTTGTATATATGCATTCTTTATTGTACTTATTGTCTATATAGAAGAATAATATATAAATGATATTCTATATGTATCTTCGTTTTTGCTGTGAAAATAAAAAAAATTTATAATTTATTCTCCTACCAAAATTTGACTCTTTTTGAGCCTTTGACAAATTTTTTAAACAAACTTTTCAACAAATTTTTTATTGAAAATGGTTTAATGATAATATATTGAAAAATGCAATGTTTTGACCTACTACTAAAAATAAATTTGTAAAGTGATGAATGAAATTTATTTTTTTAATGTTTGATTTTTTTTATGTACATGATAAGAAATCATTGACTAAAAGATTGTGAGCCAAAAAGTGGTGCATTGAGCTGAGATTAAGATTGCTGGTTTAAATCAGTGTCAAGGACGACTGTTTGTGCGCAAATATGTTTTGTTTTAATCTGTGAAAATGATGTTTTCTATTTGAAAAATTGAATTATTTATTGTACGCTTATACAAAGAAATTTTTATGTAAGATTTTTGGTGATTTAGTAAATTCGTTGATTATTTTTCATTTAAAATACTGGACAAATCCTTTTTAAATCTATTTTAGATTTTTTGTAATGGTCTACAACATAGAAAGTAATTGTCCCACTACAAGCTCGTCACCACCTCAGGACAACGTGGAAAAGGCCAGCTACACTTCAAAGAAATTATTTTCCAATTACGCACAACGAAAAAAAATTTGCACAACGCCGTCAGCTGCTACAGTCACCAAAACGACGACTTGCCAGTTTTTGGCGAATTGTGAGTCGGCCGCCGCGATGGCTAGGCACGCCACTGCGTTAATAATGGCGATTTGCTTCGTGGTATTGCCAATATTTTGGACAAATGCGCTGTCGTTCGGCGTGAGCGGTAACGCGGTCCGCGTCTCGACGCGCTATTGCTCGGAACTAGACGACGGTCTTTGTCGCTACTACAACAATCCAGATCCGTGGATTCAAATGACTTCAATATAATTTATTTATTTGTATTTGTTGATATTATGATCATTAAATAACAATAGTATGTATTTTATGCCAGCATATATGTATGTATACAAAACAATTAAGCAAAAGGGTCGAGTTTTTCCATTTAAATTACGAATCCGTTCGTGAATTCGGATGCATACAAATCGTAGTCATCATCCAAGCCATCTGATAGTGCTAAATTATTCTATTTTATTGGGTTGAATGAATGAAACCATTAAAATTCTTAATTTAAATAATGGACTCAGCCAGTGTTGTAACTTGAATACTTTTTGAATCCTCCAATCAATCCTCAAGTATCTAAAAATGTATTCAATTTGGGTCAGAGAAAAGCAAGGTGTATTCAGAATGGATTAAAATTAGATCCAATTTGGATACATTTATGAAAAATGGATTCAATTGGATACAAATTACACCCAACATGGATCCAGTATCTGCGTGGATCTGCAGATCTATTTGGGATTCAGGTTACAGCACTAGACGCAGCGTTAGGAACAGTGTTTTCCTTTTGTATGAAAGTCTGGCCTTGACCTTCAATTCAGTCAGTGTCAGGTCAGGGTCGAAAAAAATGACCGCACCCTTCCGATCAAGTCGAGGTCAGGTCAGATTTATTTTTGCCCGGTCATGAAAACACTGGTTAGGAATGAATTGTACTTTACAACTTACTTCTATAGAAATTGTCCTGGCGCCGACTAAATGTCCGATGAAATGGGAGGGAAATCGCCTCCGAAATTTGCGAGAGTACCATTACAGTAGCCACTATGAGCACAACTGTGAGGAAAACGCTGGTTGAAGCCATCAGAAATTTTTTTCAATACAATTAATAAATAAATGAATGTATATATTAAACAAATGTGTATGTTTTCAAAAAAGTTTCAATGGGCAGCTGATAATGAGTATTTAGTATGCAAGTTCACGTAAATACATACGTTAGAAAAACTTCTCAAATGTTGCGTGAGCGAGGGGAAAATTAGGGAATGCTAATTGTGAAACAATGGCTAGTTGAAAACAAAAATTATTGGCTAGACCGCGAGAGAAAAGCGTGTACATATGTGGATTATATTTGTTCGGAGGATTATCAGAAATGAAGAAAATTCATATTAAAAAATTCATAGTAAATCGTATTGAAATTTTGAAAACCCTTTTGCCTTGGCCCTTGAATTTTTTCCATTATTTTAATTAATCATAACCGCGGAAGAGTCATTATAAATTTATGGATAAAACATTAAAGTTAAAAAAATAATTTAAAAATAAGATTTATATGTATAGTGTTTTTTAATAATTAATAATTTCGTTTCAACTTGGAGAAGCTGAAACAAAATGATTTTTTATCTTACGGGTTATCCAAAGAATTTTTTTGGTGCTATGTCATCACCTAAAAAATCTCAGATGTGGCGTCTCCTAAAAAACCTCAAATTTTTAAAAAGCCATGTACTTTAAAAATTTTGCATTTACATTGTATTTTAAATTTTAAGAAATTTTTATTTATCCGAAAGCTTGCAAACTCAAAATCTGGTAATAATTTTTAAAATTTATTTTTGCAAATTTGATTATTATTATACATTCGCGTCTTCTGTGCAATTACATCTATTGTATTTGAAAACGAATGAGCCGGAAAACCTAAAAAAAATCAATGGAAAAGCATTTTTGGTGCTCAATAACCCGTAAGAACCCAAAACTGAATTAATCGAGTTGGGATGAAATTATCTCACTTTGCCTCAAATGATCTCATGTCAACGTCGACTGCGAAATTGATTTCATTTTTTATTTCGCGATTTTTTTGAGAGCACTGATTTTTACAAAAAATGAATTTTTAATACATAGCGCGGCAGAAAAAATGATCTCCAAATTGTATTGGTCCGTTCAAAATGCTATATCTGTGTGAATTCTTGAAGAAGTTTGAATAAGTTACTTCATTTAAATATCAAAAGAAAAGGTAAAAAATTGATAATTTTGTTGTAAATAACAGAGAGTATCAAGAAGCATTTTGCATTTTTGAACAAAACGAGAGGTTGATGACGCCAAGTGGCTTGCTAGCGGTGCTATGCGCGGATGTAATATTCAGCGGCTCGCGTGAGTCGTAGAGCGAGGGCGCCTCGAGGAGAATCGAGAATGTCATGACATTCAATATGGAAAATATTATTAGAAACAATCGGTCAAGTACCATCGCAACGAACGTCCAATCGTCCGACACCTACAAACGTTACTGTAATACGTACATATTGTATGTATTTAGTAGAATGATATTGCATGTAGTAGAGTGCTAATGAAGTTCCCCCCCCATAAATACATACTAAAAAAATAGCCGCTATACTGTAATAAGCTACACGTTACTGTAATGCGCTATTAAATATACCACTAGTTACTGTAATACGTTACTGGTTACTATAATACGTTACTGGTTACTGTAATCAATTACTGTAGTATTACTGTGATACGCCGTTAAATATACCACTCCGGCTACTGTAGTTATTTTTGGGAGCTCTTAAAACTATATTTACCTCACTTTCCTCTTCGTTTCGCCGAAAATGTTCGGCGATAAAGCGAACTTGTCTCAACAAATTCGCAAAAATCACATCATTCACCTTCTGCTTTACGACTTTGGCGTTCTCAATCGCTTTTTCCGATCTAAGTTCGGTTTGCGATTTCGACGTAGTCGATTCCTGAAAGCTTATCCAATTTTTTACGTGAATAAATTTTTTACATGATTCAATTTTACGTGATACATTTTTTACGTAATTCAATTTTACGTGATACAATTTTTGCGTTATACAATTTTTTACGTGATTCAATAATTCTAGTTTATGCAAGTTAACATACGGAATCATCGAGGCTTTTGAGAGGCGTATTCTCCAAATCCGTACTCTCGTTCATCGTCAGCGGAAAACGTTTCTGCTTACTCAATTTTCCTTTCTTCACACTTTCCAAATTGTGATTTGCGGCAGCATTCTCGTTGTTGTTTCTACTGTTTCGCTCAAGGATGTTGTTGTTCATGTGCATGGACGTGAGCATGGGCGGCGGTGGCGGTGGTAAGGAGTCCGTGTCCCCATTCTCCTCCACTATTCGCGGCGTGGCCCTCGAGTCGAGTGAGCTCTCTTGTAGTTGTATTGAGCCGCATGGAGTGGGATAGCGGAAGTAGCTCAGCTCCGTTGATAAATTTGTCGTCAGCTTATTCGTTGACGAATTCCGCGATATTACCGTATTCTTCTCAGCTTCACTGTTGTTGTTGATGTTGTTGTTGTTGTTGATGTTGTTATTGTTGTTGATGTTGTTGTTGTTGTCGTCCTCGAACGAGATTGACACCTCTCTTCTGTGCTTTAAACTTCCGTTGTTTTTCGAGGTGCAATAGCTTTCTGTTAGCTTTCGATAGTAATCCTCTTTGAGCTTGTGTTGATTTTGTTGGGGAGAGTGTGCTGGTGTATAGGCTCCACCGCTGTGCGTATTGTTCTTCACGGACGTTCCCAGATTATATGGTCGAATAATTGCTGGCGCCATGGAGCTGAGCGATGCGCATGACTGCGTGAAAAGTTTTGATGTACTGAAGTTCGGGTCTTTTTTCAACACCGGTTTCGGCTGACGTTCTGGGCGTTTCATAAACAATAACCTAAAATCTATGGATATTACAATGTCTATTTACTGTGAATTCATTTGAAAATAAACAATATACCGTAACATACAGTAAATTTCTTGTAACCGATTTAAATGGTATTCATACCATAGTTTCCAAAAAATAACAAAAAACACGAAAACAAACTTTGGAAGGCATTTGATGAATATTTGTCGAATCCACGGCGACATTTGATAAGCAGCTCCACTTCGATAACGAAAGTTAACCGAAATCACACTTACTAGAGTTGAAAGTGAGACGAGTATGAGTGTGGTCGTCAAATAACGTCCGAACATCGGAATCACTAATGACGTGGGCGGCATTAGATCAATCAGCACCTAAGTTGGTGGAGATTCAACTTTTTAAATATTTTTAAAGTACACTGCTGGAAATAAAGATAGGTTCACCCAAATTTTTTTCGAATTTCTCAAATATTTTGGTCAAAAATTTTT
>SAUE01000244.1:224657-237472 GCA_009724625.1 Deladenus siricidicola
TCGGAGTGTTGTTTGCGATAGAAAAAAGCGCGGGAAAGTCGAAATTTAACTTTAGCCAAAATTTGGAAACACTGCAGTGATCGTTTAATGAAAATAAATAAATTTGAAATTGCGGTTAATGTTGCGCAGAGGGTCCAAAAATAATTTTGCGTCATTTTTCGTATCTGATAACCACGATTTCAAAGTTTTCCGTGAATCTCTTTCGTAACGCAATGAAAAATTTGGGTTTTGTAACGAAGTGCACTTCGCGAAGTGATTTCCACGACTCGTGCGTGATTAAGATTCCGTGAAAAAATTTTTCAGCAGGGGTCCACCGGGGGAAGTGTCGCGGTGGCCAACCAAGAAAAAAGGAGGGCTGCACGTGAAAAGTAAAAAATTTCGAACTTTGTCGAGCCAAAAAATAACTTTTTTGACATTTCCACGCAGAACGAATATCGGATTCGCGTTCAGGACGAGATTTCGCGATTTAAAAAACATAAAAATATGAAAGTCTGGAGGGGATAAACTATGTTGCCTTCAAAATTTGTAATTCTGATCTAAAGTAATCGCTACCGTTTAACTCGCATGATTAATTATTGCATTTTTAGTCAACGTTAGAGCGGCGAAATTTCAGTAGTGGAACCTCAGCAGTACAAGAGCGCTTGAGAAAATTCAAAGGCAAGTTATAAAAGTTACCTATTTTAATTATCAATTTTATTAAATTTTTCTACGTCTGCAAAATGAAAAGTGTCCAAAAATGAAAATAAAAAAAATTTAGAAATGGACAAATACAAAGGGAAAAAAGTTAAATTGAGATGGGAATAAGTCCTTACTCGAGAGCCTTCCATCCATTCACACTTTCCTCATTGCATTGCTTTTGCCTCTGCCTTACGACAAGACACTTTATTTTTAAGCATATTTCAAGATTAAACAATTCCATATACATATAAGTCGCAGAATTTCCCAAAAAACAAAAACACAGCTTTTATTGTGATAAACTTTTTATCTTTTTGAAAACCCTAACTTTTTATAAAACTATTCAAAATGACAAACAAAAGCAAAACAAAGGTTAAAATTGTTTTTCCGTAAAATCTGTTATGTTTTTTTAAACCTTCATCAAAAAACAAAATTTCGAAAATTATACGTTGGTCCCCCTGTTTTTTATGGATTTTCTGAATTTTACAGGCCAAAAACCAATATTTATCGACATTTCCTGGCGAAACTAATATCTTATCCGTAATCAAGGCGCAAAACTGGCCTAGAAAATGTAAAAAAAGTTTCAAAATTCAAAGGGGGAGGAGTGGTAAAGTAAAATTCGTGGGAGTGGGTGGATAATTAATGCGTAAATTAGCGCTTATTCAATTTAGATGAAAAAATCTCCACTCCAACCGGCCGACAAGGAGAGTTTGATCGAAACGTCGCTAAGACCCGCTCAGTGCCAGGACTGCAAACACTTCCAAAAACTATTTTCCGTGGCGGAGAACATGGAAGCACGCTCGAAAGGCCGTATTTGGCCGTACTTCAAACAATTTAGCTATTTTTCCTTGCTGCTTGTATTTTTTGCGTTGTTCGTAATTCTTGTATGTCGTGAAAATATATGTATAGAATTGATCAAGGAACTTGGTGTATAAAATATGTGTGTATAGAATTGATCAAGGAATTCGGTGTATAAAGTATATTTTTTTAATATTTTTTATAACCTTAACACTAGATTCTAACCAAATATTTTTAATAATCAGTTTTTATAACATTCATCATTTCCAGTATCTTTTTTGTACGTAATAACTTCGTATAGCATACATTATACGAAGTTATACGATGAATATTAGTAATTAATAGTTTATTAACAGTAGTTATAAAATCAACCATACATCTAATGTTAACGTTTTTAGATANTGTGTGTGTGTGTGTGTGTGTGTGTGTGTGTGTGTGTGTGTGTGTGTGTGTGTGTGTGTGTGTGTGTGTGTGAGCAGCTAGTCGGTTGGGCAGTGTGCATATGTCGAAATTTTTCATCACTACACACTTTTTTGCCCGACCACATACAACGAGCGCTGCTGTATAGGCGGAGAGAGAAGACACGGGCGAACACAAAATTGATTTTAGACGGACGAACGTGTTTCTTGTCGGCTTTTCATTCGTTGAGAAATTATACTCGCAATTTTCCGTTCTCCGCAATAAAAATATCACGTAGGATTTGAAAAAAGCCGAAAATAAATTTCTTGTAATCCCTTCTTCCGGGTTATCCCTCCTTTTTCGTTAATTAATTTTCTTTATTGTAATTTGCAATTTGTAGATCATAAATATGTGCATATCGAAAAAATTCCAAAACTTTACCTTTATTTTAATACAATAGATATATAATTTCTTCTTGGTTAAAACAGCCAGAATTTATAAGACGTTACCTGTTTTATGCACTATAGCTGACACGGGTAAATTATTTAAAAAACGCATCTCTAGCTTACAATTGTCTAAATTCTTGACAGATATTTCTTAATTGCGCTTGTTATGACCTTTTCGGATTTAATTATTTATTGTCGGAAATTAAATTAGTTATTTTAAGATTCCTGGTTAGTAAATACTTTCTTAGGACTTCTTTATGTTTATTACTTTTGTTTATGTTTTTGACTTTTGTTAAGTTATAATTGGTTAATTTTATATCCGCTTATATTATTCGAAGCGCATTAAATTGCGTAAATAAATAAATATACAATACCACAAGATATGTAGTTGATTCTATAGAATTAGTGGACTAAATAGATCTAGTGGACCACTAGTAGTGGTAAATTTTGGCTAACAAATTTCTAAGTTTTTGGGCTGTAAATAAAAAAATTTGATTGGCGTATTTAAAAATCCGCCATTTCAATTTTTTCATGCACTCATTCAGATTGAATTCAGTGCGGCATTTATTGCCATTCTGATTTGTTTTGGCTGAATGTGACTGAGGTCACTGTCCACTATGCTAAGAAGTTGGAGTGGTCGCTCGTGGTCTCATTCTTGTGGAGTTTTGCAGAAGTTCAGAACTTGTTGTGCGCGCTAATTTTTCTCTCCCAGTTCTCTGTTTGTACTATTAATAATAAGAGATTTTCATTTTAGGTCAAACTCTAAATCGAAAATGGCTAGCTATTCGCAATATTTGACGAAAGAACAGGAGGAGGAGCTTCGCGTCATCGCCAACTCCATCGTCTCTCCGGGAAAGGGAATTTTGGCCGCCGATGAAAGCACTGGTGAGTTTCAAATTGAAATCTTGTGGGGAATAACGATTTGATTTTTTGCCAACTTTTAGGCTCTATGGAGAAGCGTCTGACGCCGCTTGGCCTGGAGAACAGCGCGGAGAACCGTCGTCTCTACCGCCAGCTTCTCTTCACCGGCAGCGATGAACTCTCCAAATACATTTCTGGTGTTATTTTGTTCGACGAGACATTCTATCAGAAAACCGACAGCGGCGAACGCTTCGTCGATGTTCTCAAGAAGAAGGGAATTATTCCCGGAATCAAGGTTTTTTAAAGTTTTTTTATTTTGTACATTAAGGTCAGAGCTATTTGTCTAGAAAAGAGTGTAGAACATTATTTTCACCGCTATGTTTTTAGTGATGGCTTTGTTGATTTTTAAGTCGAGCTCTATGCCTGTAATGAGCCCGACCCAGTTGGGTCCGGATAAACGTTTGATAGCTGAGAAAAGGTTCTGCTTAGTTTTTAATTTTCATTTATTTTTTTCGAAAACTTAAAAAAAATTTATTCTAAGTTAAAGTTATAGGCTATATAGTCGGAATTTTTATTTTTTACGCGCATACCAGGAAAAATTTAAAAACGTTGTCTCGAGCAGAATATTTGGCATTTTATTTTAAATGAAATTGACATGAATTCAAAATAAATTTGAAATGTTTGCGTGTCAATTTGCTCGTTCTAAAGAAAAATTGCAAATTTTCAAGTAAAATCTCAAATTGTGTTTAAAATACCACAAAAAAACAAAACACCAAAATGTCGCGTCGAGACAGTATATATAAAATTTATATATTTGCTATATGTTAAAAAAAGTGGCGGGCCCAGAAAATTTTTTATGATAGGGGTAAGCAAAAAATTCAATATTTTTTGATCGTCAATCTTTGCAAATAAGTTGTGCCTTTGGAACGCGTCCGACTTGCTATTTTGGCACTAATTAACATTAAAAATTTCAAAAAATTTCCATGAATGTGGTAGCTAAACTCTCTTCCCCTTAGCTAAGCTTTGAGTACATGAACACTGAAAAATTTAATATAGTCTGTAGAATTTGCCTACATTAATGAAGATTTCGTTATATTATTGGTTTTTTGCAAATTGAATTTTGGTGTTATTTATAGGTGGACAAGGGCGTCATTCCGTTGGCGGGGACGATCGGAGAGGGCACCACTCAGGGCCTTGACGATTTGAATGCTCGTTGTGCCAAGTACAAGAAGGTTAGTTTTAGCTTCATGTAATTTTATTCTATTGTGCAGTTTTTAGTATTTTGCAAAATAAAAATAAATGATTTAGATAGTGTTAAATTTTTTTTAAATTTAATGTAATTTGAATTTTTAAATTACCGTCATTGTTTTCGTAGGAGGGTGCGCAATTTGCGAAGTGGCGTTGCGTGCACAAAATTGGCGCCACCACGCCCAGCCATACCGCGTTGCAGGAGGTCGCGCAGGTTCTGGCACGCTATGCGTCCATTTGCCAGCAGAACGGCCTCGTGCCGATCGTCGAGCCCGAGACGCTGCCCGACGGCGAACACGACGTTCACCGCTGTCAGAAGATCACCGAGACGGTCCTCGCCTACACCTACAAAGCCCTTAACGACCATCACGTATTCTTGGAGGGAACGCTTCTCAAGCCGAACATGGTGACTGCCGGTAAGGAATTTTGGAGTTCAAAAAATTGTTTTTGTAAAATTTAATATAATTTCCAATGGAAAATTTTATGATGTTTCTATAATAATAAAAATTTACAGGACAGTCCTACAAGGGAAAGACCACGAACGAGGAGATCGGCAAGGCTACGGTGGTCGCGCTTCAGCGCACCGTCCCGGTCGCGGTGCCGGGCGTCGTCTTCTTGTCGGGCGGTCAGTCGGAGGAGGATGCCACGCGCAACTTGAACGCCATCAACCAGTACAGTGGCAAAAAGCCGTGGGCGCTCACCTTCAGCTACGGTCGCGCGCTTCAAGCGTCTTGCTTGCAGGCGTGGGGCGGAAAGCCCGAGAACGTCGCCGCCGCTCAGGAGGTGGGATTGTTTTTCGGATTTTTTATAATATTTTTTGTCGTTTTAATTTTTGATTTTTTCGTTAATATTTGCTTAAAGATTTGTTTTTCGACATTTTTACAATATTTAAACGTTTTTTAATTTTTGGTTTTCAGATTTTTATAATATTTTTTAAATATTTGCTTAAGGATGTGGAACATTTTGAGAGTGCTTTATGATTTGTATGGAGCATGAAATTTTTCCAAAACATGACCAAATTTTGCACTGCTTTTGGGTTTTTCTTCGCCAAATTTTCCCATTCGTTCGCCACAAAAACTACATAAACCAAGCATGACCGACGAATGTCTTGAATTTTTTGTGGTCTTACAAAATCATGTTTTGGTGGTGGTCCACAAACTGTGTAAAACTTTGATTTTTAAAATTTTGGACTTTTTAAAACCACTATGTATGAAAACGCTGTTCGATCGATGTGTGATTGATTTTTTTGTCCATCGTTCCTGACTTAAATTTTTTTAATAATATGAAAGCAATGAAAGTATTTTCAGGTGCTGCTCAAACGTGCGCGCGCCAACTCGCTGGCCAGCGTCGGCAAATTCGTGCCGGACGCGTCCGATGAGGCGAACGCCGCCGCCGCGCAGAGTCTTTTCGTCGCGAACCACGCGTATTGAGTGGACGAAGAAACAAAGTAAAAACTAGTCAAGATTGAGGGTTTTTTGACAAAAAAAATTGGAGTACTAATTATATTCTCTCTAGACACACTTCTCTGATTTTACTGCATTAGGTAATTTTTGTGACATCATTGTTCGCTGCTAGAATCTATTTATAGTGTTGACATTGTATTATGATAATGCTATTATGAGAATAAATAATAAATCGTATAATTTTACATTTGATTTTGCTTGAAAACGTATAAATTTTTATTTTTTATTTCCCCCATTGCTCATGGAAGTCGCATAACAAGTGTAACAATGAGGAGAAAGTGTAGGAATAAATTAGTGGTTGCCATTGGATATAGCGGGATGGTCGAAGAGGACGGCGGTGGTAGGTCGGCGTCATCCCTCAAAATTCCCGTCGCCGAATGCGACTCCTCGTCTAGAGTTTGGCTCTGCGCTCGCCGGCCGTTGGCGTCGGTCGGCGGATGGGCGCTGGCGATGAGGTTGTAGTAATTGCAGAGGTGAGAGTCGCAAATGCAATGCTTGCTCAACACTTTCCCCTCACCAATGTACTCCGTCGTGCAGCCGAGGCTCACCTTCTGAAATTGGGTGAAATATATAGGAATGAATTTTTTTGTAATGTGGTTTTTGTGAAGTCATTAGGGGTAAGTCTAACATGAATTATATTTTGAAAATGAAAAATCTAATATCGAAAATGTTCTATCCCATGGTGTTCAATCGTCAAATTTTCGATTTTTTTGCGGTTGAATTTAGTATCCCTGGGTTTTTTAACATGCTGAATTCGAATATGATATTTATTTGCCATGCGGAGCCTTAGGCGAGTAGGCAAGTCTCGCAACTATGCGGAGCCTGCGTCTCAGGGGAGTCTCGTAGTAGGGATCCTTAGGCTTTCGTTAAGGCTTTGGTGTATGTAATTTTGGTTTTTTAAGAAAAATAAATATCATATTCGAATTCAGCATGTTGAAAAACATAGGGATACAAATTTCTACACCGCAAAATAAAAAAAAAGTTTTGGTGGTAGACAACCAAACCAATCCACAAGAACCGTTTTTTTATTTCAGATATTTATGGCTCACTTTGTTTAATTTTTAAACTAAATGAATTTTGAATATTAAAATATGTGACATACAGATGATTTGGAACATACATATTTTCAGTTTTTACGCTCATGCAGCTATGCCGCACTCGCAAGAACAATTACTTATTCAAACGTTTTGTTTTTCCTATAACTCATTGTTTTCTCTTTGCCTTGTTTTCCATTTATTCAGCTCGATTTTGTTTACCTTATCGTCATCGACCTTTAGACAGCCGGCGAGTATCTCGAAACGTGGCTCTGATTTTCCAGAATAAAATCGTCTAGTGCTAGGTGAATTGCTAGATGCTATCGACGTGTTTTGAGGACTATTTCTCACTTCGACAACCAATTCCGACGTGGTCAAAACGATGAAACAGTAATGGCCCTCACACGTCTCCGACCTACATAATTCAAAATGAATTGGTATGAACATTTTTGCAAAATTTTCTGGGATATGTGTTTTATAAGTAAAAAATCGGTGTTTTGCATTTACGAAAATTAAAATGGTGATAAAATTGATTTCAAAAAAATTCAAGTGTAGAGTTTAAATGAATTTCGAAAGTTCAAAATGCCAGTTCAACTTGAACTGAATTCCGAATTTATTTAAAGCATTTTTGCATTTTGTTTAGTTTTAAAAATTCGGAAGAGTTTTCAATGTAACTAAATAAATGAAAAATTCAACTATGTAGTGCTGACGACTTGAACTTTTTTCTAAAATAAATGTGATTATTTGAACTGAAAATGCGAAACACCGATCGTATCTATCGTACTTGTTGAATACGCCTTCGTCGAACGGATGTTCGTAGTCGCGTTGATGCAGACTGTAACAGTAGTTTTGGTCGTCAATTCTGCGTTTAACAACGTTTTCCACCTGATACTGCGTCATATCCTCCAATCCGTTACACATTCCGGTTGGTTTTGTGCAAACACAACCGTGTACGGAGGTGGAGAACGTCGCCTGATATTTGGCGCATGTCGTCTCGCCTTGAAGGTTCTGGAGGTAGTTGGGTATGCGCAGAAAGGACTGGAGTCTCGGCATCCCCAGGCCACATCCCTAGAATTTATCTCATATGCTTCATTTTGCTTATATACATATTAGTCTTATTGTCTATGGTGCTATATCCGATACCTGCTCAACGCCATCGAAATCGATCAGGCAGTAATTTCCTCTACACGTTCTAAGGCATTCGTCCTTTGGACAAATGTCACCATTCGGCTGTGAGCATTCACAGCACTCCAATGTCGGCAATGGTTTTGGCAGATATGAGTGCAGCTGAAAATGTTGTGAATGATTTTTTGGTGATGTATTTGAAAAATTTGTATGTGTACTTCGTCTTTGTTGTTACATAGGTGCCCTTCACAATAGCAGTGCACAGACTCCGGTTGGCCTGCATAATGACAGCCGGTCAAGCCTTTCACCAGACCGTCGATACAACCTTTCTGAAAATTTTTTGCTATTAGATCTTTCAAATGGATTTTGAAAACTAAACATTCTGAAGACTGATTCTTTTTTGTTGGACTAATTATATTTGGATTAAATAACACGCCTGAATGATTACGGTAGCTTCATCGGGAAAATACTCGATTTTCGCGAAACAATAGCTGCCGGCACATGTCGACGGTTCCTTGCTGGTCCCGGCGAGATCTGCGGAACAGTCACATATTTCCGGATTCAGGCGACCATCTGCCGTAGTTTCACAGGACTTTAGACAGGAATGGCATTCATAATTCGGTACAGCATTGGATTTATCAGCTATCAGAAACAATATTGCAATGCTTCCACAATAATAATAGCGGAGTCTCAACTGATTTAAAACGTGCATTAAATTAAGATATCATCAAATAATCTTCGAAACTACTGTGGACACGAAGATTCGTCAATGATTTTCAATGAAAAAAATTGTTGATATTACTATGCACATTGCAAGTGGTTGCGACGTTTTTACGCAACTGACAATTCACGCGTTCCGTTGTGTTGGTTGGATAGTGGAATGTTTAAAATCACCTTTTCCCACACGTATGTTAGCGGGCGATATCATCCCAAAAAAAGATTTCAATCAAACACCTTATGTGTAGTTGGAAAACGCTTTGCGCGGATGAATGGAGTGGTGGACGTCAAAAGAAATAAAGAAGATACTTTTGTAACTCTTGAGATGCGAAATAAATTTTGAGAATTGGCCATCATCTCCTCCACTTTTTTATGTCAAAAGTCGGAAATTAAATATTGCGGTCATCCATGTTCTTAAGTTAAGTCCATTTTCAAGCCTTTTAAGGAAGGTAAAAAATCACTCCTCGACTCCTTTTGCTTTTTCTTGCAATTTCATTGATTTGTAAAAACTCAAGTTTTCGATAAAAAAACTGAAAATTCTTTCGTTGCTTTTCATAAAATAAAGGTCAAATGACCAAAAAAAGTTAACTTCGAAAATGACATATGGAGCCGATTTTCGATTTATGAGCCATTTTTTCGCTGTTTTCATTACTTATTTCATTAAATATAGCCAAAAACCGAAAGTAAATAATAAGACAAAATAATTATTTTTATTTAAAATTCGAATTTTTACAAATTGTTAAAAGTTGGAGTCAAGTCAGCGCAAAAATATATGTAATATTTTTATCCATTTGGACGAAAAATTACAAATATTTTATTCACAAAAATTAAAAACCGTATTTGTGAAATTAAAAACCGTGTTTTGTGACCATTTAATTCTCCAGAAAACCCACATTTTTGGAGACCGTCCAATTTAAAATTTAACTTCCTTTTCCGACCAAAATTCCTCAAGTAGGTCATATCAGACGCTAAAAACCCAAGGGGCTAACGCCTGACATATATCGTCTGACAACCTAAAGCTCCGAAGTTTTCATTGCATTATGTTCGTGTTTGTTTTATAGCATTTTGCGCTGTCCCTGGCAAAGCAATGCAAAGCTTCGTTGGCAAAAAATTTAGAAAAACACTTTTGTATGTTTTTAATTGGGCGAAATGGCACAACAAATCAAAACTTGTGTTTTGTTGCATCATCTCATCTGTATTACATATACTATTTTGAAGACAATTTCTGAAAAACAATGTTTTCGCATAGCAAGGCGAACATTTGTTACATGGTGCGATACAACAAGTTTGCGTAGGAATTACGAATGCAAGGTAAACAAAGCATAACAGAAAATTGTTAGGAAAACGAAGGTACATTGAAATATTTTTCACTTCTCATATCATTAAGCATAAACAAAGTCCTCCTGCCCTCTTACTGCTTACCAAACACACACATACACATATACGCATTCACGAGAGAAACAACGAAACACGCATTCAACTTTTGGTAAAAACCAAACAATCCCGTTCGTCATCGTTCCTTTATGTTTGCTGAAATGAAGAGAGCGCTGTTTTCCGTCGCAAAAAAGCAAACATGAATTGAATTCAATGTGGAAAAATAAGAATATAAAGTCGAGGAAATAGCGTAGCGCAAGAGGTTAGCGAAAATTCAATGCTTTTGTTCTTGTTTGTTGTTGATGTTTGTACAGGACAAAAGGGTGGAATGGATGGAAAAACGCATATAGTAATGGTACTCAAAAATGAAAAGGCGATGAATGCGAAAAGCACAAAATTGCCGACCGATGTGTTTTTTTGTATTTATTCGTTTGTGGGCAAAACTGACTACATCGATGAGAAAAATATTCATACCTTTGTTTGTTTTCCCTCCATACCTCAATTCGCGGAATCTCTCTCTAGCCAACAATATTCTCCCTTTCTTTCTTTCGTTTTTAAAACAACGCATTCTTTGTTTGCGAGCTCTTTTCGTGTTTGTCTTTCCCTTTTGCATGTTTTGTGTGGTTCGTTCTCTTTTAATGTTTGTTTTGTAGATGCCTTGTTTTCTGTTTCTCACTCCACCATTCTCCCTATGCAAGGCTCTCAAAAACAACAAATTTTGTATTGTTTAATTGTGCATTGTAGTCGTTTCGCTGTCGAAGAAAGCAGCAAAACATTGATTTGTTCCATTTTTTGTTCACTTTTATTTTTACTTATTGCTTTTCCTCCGTTTTGTTGAATGGCAGGTAAGAAAGCGTATCGTACGCTCCTGTTGTAGGGCTTTTAATTCTTAGAAATTAGCGTACTTCGTTGATATTAAAATTGAGAATAACATAATAAGAATATTTTAGCATTTTGAAAAGGGCAAAAACATGTTTTCTTCCTTTATATAGAATGAAAAATAAGAATTTACACGTAAAATAGCAAAACACGCTGTGTTTAGATGGGATACAATGGATGTTAATACAATCTGTACTTTATTATTTCTTTTTGGCGGATAATTATCCCCCTCTTGAAGTTGTTCTATATCCTGGTTTTATCAAGAAATGTCTCCCTAAAATAATGATTCGAATTTTTTTTCGAAAATTATTTTCAAAAAAATTTACCAAAATTTTTTGAGAGAAATTTGTGGTAGGCCTAGGAAGAATGAACGTTTTGATGAATTCGACAAAAAAATTGCCATAAAAACAATAACAAACACAATTTTTCCAAAACTTTAACTTTTATGGTTGAAAATTTTAATAAAATGTACGTTCTTTTCTATACACGTTTTAAGCTCTTGAGATTTACGATTCTGAAATTAGTAGCAGTTAGCTAGTCACTCCGCAGGCGCTCCTCCTCTGTGATTCCTAGCAGTTTATAGACAATCAGAACAAATAGCTTTAAACTTATAATACTTTTGTCTTGTGATTGATGTTTTGTGTGTTTATTGTTGTTATTTTATTGATTGCTGTTTTGTTGTCATTTGGTTGCTTATTTTGTTGTCGTTTGATGATTGTTTTGTTGTCTTTTGATTACTGTTTTGTTGTCTTTTACCACTTTTTTATTGATTGCTAATTCCCGTTGTTGTCTTTGAAGTTAATGGATGAAATTTTCAGATGCAAGAGTCCAACGAAATTTCACTGTTTACGCCAGGAGGTAAAAGTTTCCTTTCATTTGTGAATTTTTTTCTTTGGCAAAACGACAAAAATAAGAGGCAATTTTTCAAATTGAATTATTTGTTTTAAAATTAAAATTTATTCTAGGCGGTGACGCAAGGAAAATGTCAAAGTCCTCGAGGTCGCAGCCTTCGTTGGGCGTCATCAAGAAGACCCAACTCATCGAACGCGTAAAGATACGCCCCTGCCTCTGGGACCACCACTGCGAGGAGTTCAAGTCGTCGGCCGCCCGTCAAAGCGCATTTTTGGAGATTGTTCACGAGCTTTCCGATGACGACAATCCATTCACACGTAATTTTTGCTGCTTTTTGTGTAAAATGGTTTTTTTCTCGGTTTTGTAGAGCATTTAATTCTCTATCAAGCCTATTGTGTTTGTTTTTTGTTATTAGTTTTTAAAACTTTTGTTGAGTGAAGTAGAATACGTTGATTTTTAGGGGGCATCATTATTATACTGCGGGTAGAGCCTAGTTGACCTCACCCCCCCCCCCCAGAATTCCGAAAGTTTTTTTACTTTTTCTCGACCAGTTTTCCGCCCTGATTACGAATATGATATTGGTTTTGCCAGGTAATCCTGAAAAAGTTGGTTTTCGGACCTACAAAGTTTAGAAATCCATAAAAAACCACGGGGTATTTTTTATGTTTATTTTGTATATCATTATTTTTTTAATATTTGTTATTATTTAATAAAAGAAACGCAGAAAACCACATAAACAAAGGTACAATTTTCGATTTTTTCGTTGCAAATTGTTTCAAAATTGCATAAAATCACGCAAAATATCATAATTGCAATATGGACTGAAAATGGTCTAAACATAAAAAAGTTCGGAATTCTGGGGGGGGGGGGTAAACTAGGCTGACCTCTTTTAGACTACTTTTATTATTAATATAGCAAATAATAAAAAAATACATACACACACA
>SAUE01003041.1:23517-45365 GCA_009724625.1 Deladenus siricidicola
TGCTATGGCCTCCGTATCAGTTTCCCTTCCCATCGTTCCATTGCGAGCCATTCCCCCCTACCGCTGCTTTCGGGGTACTACTGATTTCAGAGCTAAAGACCAAAAATTCAGAAATATTTAATTGGTTATATTAAATAATTCGGAAATATTAAATAGTGGGCCGGTAAGGTACTCTTAATATATAAATAACGTGGGTAATGTTGACGCGGTTTAATAAACTTTTTCCGTCGCCGCCGCCACTATTTTTCTCGTCGGTAGACCGGCGAAATATGCAGCAGACAAGGAGGAAGGCAATGGAAAAAAAATGAAATTTAATGCTTTACTAATTAGTGAAGCGCACCAAAAATAGACTTGCTTAGAATGTCAAATATGTAAGAAACAAAAAACATTCATGCTATATACCACTGTCACATGGTGAAACACTTTTCGCGCACATTTATTGTAGCGATGTGGTGACGTTGCGCTCATATTGAAAACAAGTGGGGCCGAATAGGCGGGCGAATTCGAATCGAGCATAACACTCTCGAGGACGGCGGCGGCAAATGGATGGCTCACCCTCCAAAGATCGTGCCTCCAATAAAGTTTAATTAACGGCTATAGCCGTATTCAAATAATTTTGGTCAATTCCACTTCGTAATTCACAAATCTTATTCCCGGTGCTTGAAAAAGATCCATTAAGATATGGATTGCAAAAAAGATTTTACAAACCATTTTACGTGATTTATTGTCAAGAAAAAATTCCACGGACAAAAAGAAAGCCTCTGGTCAACACACATACACCACAAGCGGTACTCACTCGGGAAAATGACCAAGAAGAAAGAATTAGCACACATTGAAGAAACGCTTCCGTGTGTGCTTAGCGGTTTTTTTACTGCGATTTCAAAAAATGGAAATAGGAAATTATTGTCGGAATGCAAATTATACCTTTTTCTCGAAGTCTTCTACTCCTCATCATCATCATTGTTGTTCCCATGGAAATGTAAGATAGGTAAAAAAGCGTGTAAATTTGTATAGAGCTGGCTTATTAATTTCTTACCCGCGCATTTCACACATATCAACCCTTTTCACGCCAAGTAAACCGAAAAATACCGGAATTATTACTTTTTTAAATTTGTATGCATTAGAAAAAGGTTTAGATTTCGCAATCAAAAATTCTAAAATACAATTTTTAAGACATATTTATTGAGTTGAAATCGGTGTGCCCACAACATATGAACAAAACATTTTTATTTTTGAAGTGTAAAAAAATCGCTCCTCCCAATCTCCGCAAAACTATAAGAATTTTCGTTGTTTAACCAAAGAATGAAAAAGCTAAAACAATTTGTACCATCTTCGGCCTATGGCACATCAGCGCAAAAAAGAAGATCGGCTAATGTTAAAAACCACAAAAAACAACGAAACTTTTGCTAACATTTTAATGAACAGGCAGAAATATCGAAATTTTTAAATTACTCATAATAATTCCAATATAATAATTCCTCCAAGAATTATTCGCAAACACAAAATAATTTGGTACCTTCGCATTTTACTCCTCTCGCTAATTTTACATAAAATGTCAATTTTCCAATGTTAAATCGCATTTTTCGAAATTTTGTAGCCTCCAATTTTTTAAACCCGTTTCGAAATAAAACCAGAAAATCCAAATAAAGAATAAACAGACTAGGAATTCCGTTCACATAACCTACCGTGTCGAAGTCTATAGGTACTCGAAATAAATGAAGTCAAAATACGCTTAATTGCTTCCCCTCTATATACATAATGCAAAAAATTTATATTATGCAAGAAAATACATCAATTTGCGCCAATCCAGGTTTCCAGTAGCAATTACCTATTCACAAAACTACATGTAACTGGCGCAACTGCGTAAAATTCACAGGAAAATATTTCAAAAGCGGAAATAAAATAATCAGAAAAATATGAATTTCTAAAAAAAACTAGGCAGAGGAATTAAATGCAAAAGTACCGATAATTCAAACAAAAAACAAAGCCATTTTAAATAATAATTCCAACAAAGAACAACATCATTTCGCGTAACCCTGGTGGGCGGCGCCGTAGCCGTAGTACTGACGCGGTTGCGTCGACTGGTTTCCGTTGCTGTTGTTGTAGTGCCTGTAGCGGTTGTTGTTCGAGGAGCCGCTGGCGGGCACACCACCGCCACCACCACCGTAGTGTTGTTGTTGATGATGGTAGCGATTCTGCTGCATGCCGCCACCGTATTGCTGTTGCGGTTGATAGCGATTTTGTTGCATTCCACTGCCACCGCCATATTGATGTTGTTGTTGGTAGCGATTGGGCATTCCGCCGCCACCCGGGCCGGAGTATCCGCGCGGACCGCGACGATACGCCAGCGACCTCACCGCCGAGTGGCCGAATGTCTCCTGATTCGTCATTCGCTCCTTCTTCCAGTCGGGACGATTATTCTTTCTGTAAAATTGGCAATGTTAGAAAAACAATTTATTAACCAATTTCAAATAAAAAAAATGTTCAAAAATAAATCAAATCAAGTTTTAGTAAATCATGGACAGGCGGGAGGTCAAATATACAATGTGATTTGTTCACATTGTAACGGCTATAACTCAGCAAGATAATAGCTATCGGAGAACAAATGCACTTGGAAATGATTTGCTCAAAATGGCTATCCAAAAAACTGCGAGTTGATTTGCCCAAAATTTTCAAAACGAAAGCGAAGGAGAGTAGCTAACCCACATGAAACATTTTCAATTTTTTGGATTTCTTAAAAGCTGAACTTTAACCAAAACAAAACGTAAAAACTGTTACAACAAAAATTAAAACCACAAAAATTTGAATAATAAAAACAAAACAAAAATTTACCCCTCAGTCTTCTCCAATGCCTCACAAGAAATATTATCAAAGAAGGAAGTCCTCTTGTCGTAGAAGGTTTCGCCGTCAGCATTTTCAGTCATCACCGGCGACGAGGCTTCGCTTCGCTCCAAATTTTCAACATTTTCTTCGCCTAAAAATCAGAATTCTCGATCCACAAAAGTGTTCCCAAAATAAATTTTCAAAAATTACCATTACACGGTAATAAATAGTTCAAAACAAACTCACTTTCGCTGACGTTCACCTTGGACAAATTCTCGACAACGTCGGCGAGTTGCTCCTTGAACTTTTCGTTCGCCTCCTCAAAGTCAAAGTCGTTGTCGAACTTGATGCGATCCCTGGGCGCCGCCGCAACCGTCTGTCCCACCGGGCCACCGCCCACACCCGCCGACTGATGATACACGGGACGCGAGTTGCGCTGCTGTGGCTGATGTTGTTGCTGGGCGTGACCGCCGCTCTGTGGTGGCATCCTGTAGCCGCCGGCATTGCTGTTGTTCGGACGATTGAATGTATGAGACGACTGATTCTTAGGAGCAGACCATGGCCGATACCCGCTGCCGCCGCCACCCGTCGATCCACCGCCGCCAAAATCGTTGACCACGTCTGTACGAACAAATACTATTTTTTATTAAAAAAACAAAATTCAAAAATGTTTTCATTGACAATTTCAGGTAAAATCTCTCAATTCATAAAATTTTGATATTCATTTTAAAAATTATACAAAAGTTACTAGACCCTCCTTAAACCAAAAAGTTTATAAAACATTTATTTTTAGGGGAAATTCAGTTAGAAGAAAATTATACAAAAAATACCCGCTTTCGGTGCTTGATTCGAGTAGGTGGTGGTTGTCGCGGCTGCGACCACCGTGGTGGCCGTCGCCACCGGAGCAGTCGGCTGCGCCACCACATTTCCCCGCCGACCTTGCCCGAAGCCGCCCTGTGTCGCGCGAGTGGGAGGCGGCGCCGCAGCTGGAGTAGCGCCGTCGGCAGCCGCGTTGCTCGCCTGCTGCGAAAGCTGGTGAGGCTGAGCGAACAGCCACTGTGACGAGGGCGGAGACTTCGCTACCGAAGGTAAGGACGCATCTAAATTTTTTGACATCAATGAATTTGCAATTAAACTCTAAAACATAAAAAAGATCTCTAATCGGTCTCGGAAAATTTTTTTTTCTTCAAAATACTACTATACATTTTCAAAATGGTACTAAAAATTCACTACACTTTGAACAAAAATTCCTAAGCAGATGTTTAGCATTTTGAATAAATTTCGGAAAATTGCAATTTAAATGAATTTGCAGACTCAAAAAAGTCGTCCAAGGACTGTTTCGGCAAGTACTATGCGCGTAAAAAATAAAAATTCCGACTAGAAAATCGCAATAATTTAAGAAAATTCCCACTAGATAAAGATACAAAACATTCCCGCCGGGAAATTAAAATTAAAATAGCCAAAAAAATTATTTCTCAGCTAAAAAAGTAATTGGAAGATAGAACAAAATCGACTTATAAATACAGGGCCAAAGAAAAAAAATTACCCGTGATCGTTTCCTTGGACGGTTGTGAGTCGGGTGGTTCGGCAACGGCGGAAACAGAAATTATCGCCGGGTCGTAGTCGAGTCCGCTCGAGGTGCACACCACCAAATCCTTGATGTCAGTCGCTTTGAAAATTATATATTCGTAAACCTCATCGCGCGCCGGTACCGCATGCATCGTCGGACGGTCCTCGGTACCGAAAGAGCGCACTGGAAATAAAAACTTCTTTTAATTATCACTAAATTTTTTACATAAAATACCAAAAACTTTCTTACAAATTTGTTGAACTATTTATTAGAAAAAATGAAAAAACCTTTGGACAACGCAATCGTCGATTTTTCGCTATTAACGGAATACAAAATTCCTTCATAACGAATGTCCAGCATGGATATTAGGCTTATTTTGCATCCGATGTAGGGAGTTTGCGGTTGTTCAGACATGATGTTCTGAAAATAATGTAAATAATTAAATCTCGACAGCTTTGTCATGAGTGAACAGATATTCTTCATCGATAGCTATTAAATAAAAAACCCCACATAGGACTTCGGAAAGGAAATGTTTCATTAAATTTTGCGAAAAATACGTCATTGACACGCACATCGAACCATTTTCCCACCCCGTTCTACGTTACAATTTTGTGGATTATCATTGCAAAAATATTAATAAACTACACGCTACACAAGGTAAACCCTCTCGTAATCTCCTGCGTGCTTAACCGGGATTCTTCGTCCCCCAGAGGCAAACATTAGCTCTATGATTTGCGGTACAACAATCAAAAAATGGGCTGAAAAAGAAATCAATAACAACAGAAAAAAGATGAAGAAAGGGGAGGGGAGGACGAGACTATCGCCGAATGACATTCATCATGCGGCGAGGAGGAAATGCGACGGATTCTCTGGAAAAATCACGACGGAGGGCGGCGCCTTCTTTTGTTCTCGCGAAGAAAAGATAAAAAGACATTTATTCGCTTTGAAATGGATCGTAGGCGAATTGATGATTAGTGGCGCAAATTCAAACGCTCATTTCCAATGACTTGGAAATTGCGGCCGGCCAGGCCAACTTTCAATCCACACGTACGCTCCACCCCGAAAAATATGTGGGAATCAGTGTTGTTCCCCACCGAAAAATAGCTAGAGGGTGTGGGTGGGCCTCTTGTCACCAGTGCCTGTCCCAATTTCATGTTCAACAACATCTGATTTTCCTCGAAAAAATTAGCAGAAATAAATACGAGGATATAGAATCTTTTAATTTTTTGGAGTATTTCACATTTTTTGTAATCTATCGATCTCAGTGTACAGAATTATCACTCACTACAATTTTTAGGCCATTAAAATTTGTACGGTCGAACTTATTCGTTGATCTTCAATTTACAGGTAATTTTTTAATGATATAGCAAAATTTTTGGTATTTTTACATTTTTTGTTTGTGCAGGATTTGTTTATTGCTGCATTTTACTAATTCGTTTTACTACTTTTTTCGACTTAAAAATGCGTAATTTAATTAGTAAAAAACATATTTGCGTTTCTTGTGCCTCTTTTCAGATGTAAAAAAGCACATGTTAGGGTGCTTGTATTAAAATGTAAAAAAGCGCACTCATCTCAAATAAAAATTTTCCAATCATTTTCGTGGAAGAAAACAAAAATTTTGGAAATAGGTATTTTCTGGTGTCATTCCTTTTTTCGCATATTTTTCTGCGGGGAGTTTGAGGAGAATTTTGAGTACTAAAACGCAAAGTGTTAAATTTAGTGTTTTGATTTCGAAGTTGTGCTCGATTTTTGTTGTATTTTTTATTCCTCTCCTTCTTCGATAAAATGTTTATATACATGGATTCAAGACGTGTGTTGCTTGGAATATGTGAGGCTATAATTGTTGATTTTTGCAAGGTTTTAGGAAATAAGTTTTTTGTTTAGCAAAACATTTATGCCAATTTTCAGTCTTTTTCGAATGATTATTGAGGCTTTATTTCATTTAGCTTTATGGAACCATGTCAGTATAATGTGCTGTAGTCAAAATGTTGTGGATTCGTGTGCATTTTTGGATTCTATTTTTTAAATTTCACTGACTTTAATAGATTTTTCCACTCCATTTATACCTTACTAAGCGACTAGTACGTTCGAGACATAGCCATCATTCAGTCGAAGTAGCATGTTTCCCTTTGTTTTCTTCCTTCTGCACCGCGAACGAAGAGTTGTACCGGTTCTCTCTTCTCGTACACAAGCAATATTATGCTCTTTCTCAGCAGATAGCACTAACAATCTCGCACATAGATGTGCATGTTTTGATAGGACGAACGACTCTCTTCCACACATCATCTATATTCCACTGCTTCTTCACACTCTGTTTGTTTCGTCTACAGCGTATTATTCGTCGCTTTTTGTGCATTCCGGCCGTCGCAGCTGAAAAAAGCAAGGATGACATGTTTGGGGCCAGCGAGAGAATCGGTTTCTTCTGATTTGGTGCGTGTGTGTATGTGTATGTGTGCTTATAGCAGCCAACAATAGTTTGGTACGCGCGTGCCGATTGAAATATCGCCAATGCGACCAATCGACACAATGTGGAGGGGGCGGAAGGGGAGATGAGAGACAATGTTTTTGGCTGAGAATGTATTCCTCTCAATCTGTAAGCGAAGTCGACTTCCCCTTTCAATCTATTTGGGCTTAGCATTGTTTATCAGACAGATTATACCGAACAAATATGGGGATACAAAACTGATCAACGATTCTGTGACTCCAAATAGGCGTTTAAGATGCATGTATTTTTTGTAATCACACATTTAGCCCCGTTAAAAATTTGGTGGGGGAAATGATTTGGGTTACGGCGTAATCGTAAAAATGACATTTTTTGAAGGGAGGGTAGAGATGAGCATTTTGACTTGTCCCTCAAAATGACTCCGAAGAGCTGTGAGAGTCAGCTTAGTTGATGTCGGAGCTTGACTTTAATTTTATTTGATTTTTTTTATTTTGCGCAAAACCAAATTCAGGCTCTGACGTGGCTTCGGCACTATTGCTAGTGCATTGCAGTCATAAAAATTTGAGCATGTTGTGCTTTTTTTTACAAAATTTTTAATAGTAAAGTTGCTTGCGTAACAACAGGGTTGAGATCCTACACGGCGTTTCGGAACTAAGTCAATTCAAAATTGGATATTTCCTATACATACATTGAGGTATTTATTAAATTTAGCATTAAACTATTTGAGCTTTTATGTATTGTTAGCAATTGCTAAATATATTTTAGTCATAAAAATTTGAGTAAAGTAGTGCTTTTACAACATTTTAAGTGTAAAGTTTTCTAATATTTATCCAATTTTTATTCTTTTTTTTTATTGCTCCAACTCGAATGGACTATGATTATGTATAAGAAGTAGTAAATTGTGTAATTAATTTCTTTTTAATTTGTCTAGTTTTTTGTTGTAGATCGAAATTTTAACAGTTATCAAAATTTAGGCTCGATAATAATTCTTTAAAATAATTTAATTTTGGAATATTTTTTATATTCCAGGCTGAAATTTATTTTTTCCAATGTTATTTTGAGAAGTGATTCGTCCAAAATCCTTTAAATCTCAGTTATTTTGAGTCATGATTCAACTCTAGTCAAAGGGGCCTAGTCAAAAGGGTTCGTCAAAGAATGAGTTTTTGTTTCTTTTTTTACTCTAGGAATTCCGATTTGAGGGAGGGGGATGACCCCCTCTGCACCATCTTGCTACACCTCTGCTCGTGATGATTCGTGATTAAAAAAATTTAGCTGAATAAAGTGGAACTTTTTATTTTTCAAACTTCGAAGTTTTATTTTGTTTTTTTATAATTATCGTATTATCATTTTTATAATTATGGTAATTTTATTTATAATTATGATATGATTAACCAAAGTAAAATTTGATAATTTTGTTCGTTTAGACGATTTATGGTAATAGGAATGCTGGGAGCACGGCATCGTTTTTGCGGGCTAAATGTGGCTTTACACTTTCTTGTATTTACTGTTGAGATTAAAATGTGGCGAAAAAGACATGAATAAATTTGGTGATATTGTCCCATTCAAAGTGTTTCACTTGGAAAGGGGAATTGGTGCCATTCCCCTCGCATTTTGTCTGCCTTTCGGTTGTTTACACGTCTATCCCATCCGCATGCATGTTGAGACCCAGCTCTCTTTGTTGAGCGCGCCGCTACACATACACACATTCATCTTCTATACCTTTTCTCTGTTGGCTGAAAATCGATAGACAAATTCACATCAGTCGTCTTTTTCGCCTCTTTTGTGCTTCTATTCCTGTAGAGCGAGAGAGAACCGGACACACATATTTGTATTCACAAAATCTGTATTAGAAAAGGTAGAACGCATCCGCACATGCGATACTGAATTATTATTTGCATACGCACCAGAATTTTTTTTGCTGCCGCAGCAGCAGCTGAAACAACGCTAAGATTATAACATCATTAAACACGAGTGTTGAAAGGCAATAAGAAGTGGAAAGGAAATTAATTTATGAATGTGTGTAAAAGAGCAAAGGACAGCAGGACAAACGCATCCTATCAGTCAGCCAGCAGTGATCCCTACACACGAAACAAAAAATTTGGCAAGAAAGGCGTACGCGTAACAGACACACATAACATACACATGCATGCATGCATGGAATAGAGCATAATACGGATGAAGCGCGTATGCAATTCATAGTACATACACATATATATAGTACACACATAGTACATACACATACATTGTAGAGCATACGGAAGAATGTATGCAGTGGTATGTTGGTACGTATGAAAGGTGTATAAGTATCCCTCTATTCGCCTTATCGTTCGGCGTATTCTTCTTTTTTTTTGACGCTCTCCCTCTATATACATTACCAATTTCTGCCGGCAGAGGCGCATTCTAGTAGCTCTTTATGCCTTTTGCCTCTTTTTTCGTTGGCTAGTAGGGGTAGTAGTTGATGCGGTGGTGGTTGTGGTACATTTGCTTCGAGTACACCTTTTATAGACCACTCGTTTTGTGAATTCATATTAATTGACGCGGGGTGAATGAATGAATGAAAAAAATTCATATTCCCAATGTGATTTTTGTTGGTGGTGGGGGGGGGGTGAAGTAGGCGCGCTTCATCGTTGCTCGATACTCTTTTGAATACCCCTTTTGAAAGTGGGAACTTTTTTTGCCTCTAATATTATCCCCCCCCCCTTTACATTTGCTGCGAAATTTTGTTGAAATTGTCGGTGACTACTCTTCTCTCCAATTCAATTCAAGATTCCAAAGTGACACGTTTTTAAACAATAAAAACAATCATTAAAATAATAATTTATATCTGTGCACGTTTCAGATGATTTTTTGAGATAATTTTGTTGCAAATATTTCTTTTAGAGGTGTTGAATTGTGAGAGTTTTGAGTTGTGGTAAATTATAAGCGCATGCCTTTCAATGGCTTATTTTGAGATAGGGGGGGTGAGTCTTATTGTATTGAAATTTTTTGCATTTTTTAAAAGTAAATAATAGTTAAAAATTGAAATTTGTGGACCCCTCCCCCACCCGCATTTGTAAAATTTAATATTCGGTCTTAGATTTAATGTCGGTCTTAGTAATCTTTACTTTTTTTGAGTTCAAAAATACCCTTTATTTTTGCCGCAATTTTATTCGAGAATGGGCTTGAGGAAGGGATACTACGCGAAGATAAATTTTTTATTCTTTCAGAATTGCTAACTTTTTAAATTATTTTTGTTTTGTTTATAACATATGTATAAATGTTTATGTTTACAGGTCAATTTTATAAATCAAATTTTTGCAAAATTACTGGTCATTTTTCTTGCATTTGTCGAATTGAGTTATTTGCTAATTTGAGTTAATTTTATTACATATAAAATATATGTAACAAAGCGATCAACAATGCATTTTTTGGGAGGGAAATGGGACGAATTTTATGAATTTTAATTGGGATAAGCTTTTGTATTTTTCGACATATGTATATATACTTGATGTGTTTCGTTTTAAAGTGGAAATTGCGTTAATTTTGTGGTGATTAAAATATTTTTCGAGTAAAAGCCAACTTGTTTTAGGCAACTAAAAATGTCAGATTCGAAAATTCCACCGTCACCGACGCCATCGACGGACGACGGAGATGACGCGTCGGGACTTCGTCGCTCGAAGCGACGCAACAAATATCACTTGGACGTGGCGGCAATGCTGGCCGGCAACAATCCCGATCGACGGCTCTCACCGCCGCCAGCGGCGGCAGCTGGCCAAGTTTCGCCGGGGTCCTCCGGTTCGGCGGGCAGTCACAGCGGCGCAGGTGGGGCGACGTCGCAGCAGCACAGTCCTCGCAGCGGCGGCGGTCGAAACGGACGTAAGGCGGTGACACCTGTGGGCAGAAAATCGCCGGGCGCAGCTGTTGTTGTTGCTAGCGCCGCTACACCACAGCAACAGAAGACGGACACAACGCCAGCGGCAGAGCAGAAGCGAGTGGAAAACACCGCGCAAATTCCTGACACAGCGGCGCCGCCGCCAAAAAATGTGGCAGAAAAGGCGAAGAACGCGGATGACGGAAAAGCAGCGGAATCACAGAAGGCAAAAATCGAAAACGACTCCACACAAAATACGAAGAAAGCAGCAACAGCAGACACACCTCAGATTTTGGTGACGCCCTGCGGCGGCGAGCCTTCTACGGGCGCCGTGGTGGCGGCCAACGTTCGCGTCGCCTATCCGGATGACGACGACGAACGTGAGGAGATAATCATCGTCGCGGACGACGACCATCGCGGCAATGCGGGCGCGCCGATGGGCTCGCCACCGGTTGCGGTGGCGGCTAGTCGCGCGGGACCAGCGTCGCAGCAGCAGCAACAACGAGTGTTGGCGCTGGGCGCGGCGCCGGGAGGCGTGAAGCCGCCGACCACACCGCTGAAGGACGAGGACATTGACGTTACGACGATTTCGACCAGCTCCGAGAGCCTTGCCACCACCAATCGCGGCGGCATGAACTCGACGACGCGAAGCATCGTTTTGGACGCGGTCGGCGACAGGGGTTTTGGCAGCGCGCAACAGCCGATGATGCAGTACGGCAAGCATCCCAGAGAATATCTTCATGCGGTTAAGGTGATTTTAGTTTGAAGGATTTTAAGTGAAGTCGCTGACCGGGAGTAAAGTAGAGAAAGTAAAGCGGGAGTAAAATAGAGAGATACACAGTAGGTTTAGGAAAAATGGCAGATTTATTGAACTATTTTTATTGTTAGAAAAAATACTTTTGATGCAACACTCTACGATTGAACAATTCACGCTTATTCTATTTTCAGACTCAGCCTCCTACCACCGATCACGACTACGCGAGTCCGCTCGGACGCCAGACGGCCGGCAGCAGCAGTGGCTCCGTTTTCCGCCAAGCGTCATCGCACTCGGCGTACACGATTCGCCCGGTGGTGGAGCGCGTGCGGCCGCCCGCCGTGCCGCCTTCGCCATCCACTCTGCGTCGGCGAAAGCGCAAGGGCGAAAGTGCCGAGCACAACCCCGACAGCGAGGACGACGAGCAGGACGACGACGAGATTTTCCGCAGCGCCAAAATCGAGTACACGAACGTGGACGGAACGAGGGTGTGCTTTCTTTTTTAATGTATCCGTACCGGTAGCGATGTCGGGAATTTATTACGGGAGGGAGGTGTATCGCCAAATTTTTATAAGAAAAGTAAATGATTTACTCCCATAAAATTTCTTTTTGGAGTAAATTATTACCCGCCACATCCTTGACGACGGCCACTCATGTTTTGGAATTTTAGTTCTTTCACACTTTAAAATTGTATTCAAATGGCGTCGCCAGGGGGTGGAGGGGATTTTTTTTAAATTTTGTTTTCCTAAAAAACTTGAAATTTTCTCTTCAAAATTTTTGTGAACGATTAAAAGAAAATTTTCAGTCGTCGGACGACTATTCTTGTCCTCGCTGTCCGGCACAGTTTGAGTCGCGTGTCGGCCTGACGAATCACTTGAAGTTGCATGGCGCTCAGAAGAAATTCCCCTGCGACATGTGCGACTTCTGTTGCACCAACAAGAAGACTATGCGCCACCATCGGCGCGTCCACGGCATAATGCGCAAGCCTAGCGCGAAGAAGGCAGCAGCCGCGTTGGCCGCAGCGGCGGCCGCGTCGAAAAACGCGGCCGCTCTCACAGATAGTGACACAACGGCCATCAACCCGACGCCGGAGCCGCCGCTCAGCGGCGCTGCAGCGTTCGCCTCGTGGGCGAAAGCGAAGACGGCAAGCGTGTTGGCGGCGGCGCGTAAAGCACCAGCCGCGAAGAAAGGAGCGCAAAAAGCAGTGCCGAAGAAGGCGACGCCGCCGAAGCGACCATACGCGACGACGGCGGCGTCCGCAACCGTTGACGCGTCGCCACCGCCGACGTTGCGCGCCGTGGGCGTTGATGTGGTCGAGAAGAGCCCAAAAACACAAGTAATTTATTATTAATTTTGCTGGGAGTTTTTGAGTTGGCAAATTTTAATAATTAAAATTATAGTTTTATGTTTGGAATTTCGTTTAAAAGAATAAATTAAAATTTTTTTCTTTTAATTATTTTTTAATTACTTTTGGGATTTTTTGCTTCATTTTGTTTGGCTTTCAGGAACAGCTGCAACCGTCTTACAACGCCATTGACTTGGCGCTAAAATTGAACTTGGACGAGCACGGCAATCCGAAACCGCGCCCGCCCATGCCGGTGCGTTCGCCGTTAACGTTCATCGACGCTTCGTCGGCGGCGGAGGGCAGCGGCGGCGCGTCGAGTTCGGCGGCCAAGGTCAAGTCGGCCACCGGCGCTGACGACGATGACTGCGGGGAAATGGAGGCGATGCCGAGCTTGGAGCAGATGAAGAACGAGGAGACCAGCGACGAGGAGGGCGTCGGCGGCGAAGAGGAGGAAGACGATGCGGCGACGGACAAGAGTGGCGCGGGAGCGCCGGCTGCTTCTGCGAGGGGTGAGCGCTATTATTTTACCATCCTTTTTTTTGTTTTTCACATTTTGAAATATTTATTTGGAAGCTGAGGCGTGGCCAAGGGACATTATTTTGAAAATTATCTAATGTTTTTTATTTACATTATTGAAAATGACGTAGGCTTTTTTTCGCTCGCTAGCTAAACAAAATGTGTTTAGAGCACCGCGTGAAGTGCCAGGAGTGTCCGTTTGGCGCGCGAAGCGTAGCGCGTCTTCAGCCACATCTGCTCGGTCATACACGCGATTTCGGCTATAAATGCCATTTTTGCACCTTCAAGTAAGTTGATTTTTTACTTTTTTTAGTGAAATTAAAGAACTCAAGAAGAATGAAAAATTATTCTTTTATAAAATATTCAATTTTTCAGATCCGAGTCAATAGGCTTTTTGAAGCGCCACATGAATTTGCACGGTGATGGCGAGTATGAATGGCCACCGGAATACGTGGGCGATTCGCACGAGCAAGTGGAGAAGTTGTTGGCGCGTGAGCGCAAGCGCCTCGCCATGGAGCGAAAGCGCAAGGCGGACGCGGCGAAGGCGGGTGGTGGTAGTGGTTTGGCGGCGAAAAGAGCAGCCATCGCGACTGACGCAGCTCAAAAATATGTGCCGAACGGCGCACAGGAGGCTGAGGAGAGCACGGAAACTGCCGACGCGGTCGAGTCGAAGGCGACGCCTCGCGGCGCCAAGGCTAAAAAAGCCGCCGAGATCGTAACGGCACAGCCGACGCGTCGCTCAACGCGCACTTCGAAACCGCCGAAGACGTATAGCGCGCTGGTCGCCTCGTCGTCTAATGATTCGGCGTCGGAGTCGCGCCCAAAGCGCGTCTCAATTGCCGCGTCGAAAACGGATGAGAAAACGACGAGCACCACTTCACCGACGACATCGTCGGTCGCCGCCGCGTCCTCATCGTCAACGCAATCGACGACGACTGCGAAGTCGACAACAACCGCGTCTCCGTCGAAGAATACGCGCGCCGGGTCGGGTTTTCGCGAGGCCGCCTCTCACACGTCGCTTAAGTGCAAGAACTGTGAGTATAAGACGGCGCGACGCTTTCCGGCGGCGATGGTTCGCCATACGCTTAGCCACCACAAGGACGCTTATCCGGTAGAGTCCGCGGTTTAGCCACTTTGTTAGTTAGGGATTCAATTTTTGCGCTTTTCTTTTCGTTCCGGCATTTTTTTACTTTTTGTGGCGTTTAAGGAAGTTTTTGGACTTTTCTTTACATGAATTTACATCTTCCATGAATATCGCGGCGAGACCAAACCCGCAAAAAATTGAAAATTTCTAAGGCAAGTCCAAAAAGTTTTTACCCAAAAAAAGTAAAAGAATTTTTTTGTGTTTGTCTGTTTCTTTGTTATGATGATTTATTATGATGATGATTATTGTGCGCCGCGCTGCTATGTGTGTGTGTGTGTGTGTGTCTTCAGGTCCGTATTCGGTAAAGAAATGAGAAGGAGGATAGCGCGCGAGGAGGGAGGTGACATTTATATTTTTGAAACAAATGAAAAAAAAGAAGTGGAAGGATTCCTTTCAAGACTACCCGCCGTGTCCCCCGCCCCATCACTCTTTTCTGGATATGGGCCTGACTGATTGATACCATACAATACAATACTTACACAACTATTTTTTTGCGCTGATGAAAGCACATTGATTTATTGATTTTTTCACCCAATTTTCACTTTCCTCTAGCCAGCCAACCAATTCGAGATTGTATTTATTTAATTTTTCTCACTGCTGCATATGCTCCTGTAAAAGTAGTAAATTGAATTGGGGTGGGTGTGTGAGAATTGTAATCTTTTTTGCGGCGATTTATATTATCATCTTTTTTTCTCGATCAATGAGAAGAAGAAGAGGGAGGAGGGGGTGCGCGAGGCAGAGAGAAGTCCAAAAAGCCCATATCCAGAAAATAAAAGTTTTTTGAACTCTTCCCCCACAACCATCGTAAAAAACAAAGTTGCCGATCTAGAATATTGGGGGAGGCTATTCCCCCCCCCCGTGACTCAATTAATCGATTTTGATAAATATGTAAATATCGCTACCGCTGCCCGCCCGCCGCCGCCTATCTTCTCCTCATTTCTTCATTCAATTATATATTGATGATTGCCGAGGATTGTGTTTCGATGTTGCCCATGCAAATCTTTTTTTTGATGTTTTTGTTATGATAATTTTTTGACTTTTCACTTTGTTTAGTTATTATCATCATTCATTTTGTGCTTAAATAATAAAATTACTCTTTGAAGATGAAGAAAAAAATATGGCCGTAATTAGCTGGTTGCATATGAGAGTGGGGGCTTAAAGCTCAAGAAGAAGTTCAAGAATGGGTTAAAAAATCGCAAAACACAGACACGTCAACGTGATCATCATTTATTGATTTTTGGTAATTGGAGTTTGCGTAAAGATATAATCTTCGATCAGACATTGAAATTTTTATGCGCAACATTCATTTTCATATAAATGATTTCGATTGTGTAAAAAAGTAAAATCGCTGGAAAATAAAAAAATGTTAACCAAAAATAATAATATTTAATGTTTTTTTAATTAATTAAAATATCGAAGAATCCTGAACTAGTGGCAAATTCGTTTTGATCAAAAACTTTAGCCATTGAAACTCGACACTACTTTTTTAAAAACTAGAACAGTTCCAACCTCTCCAGTGGCTGTCCCAGGAAAAAAAGCAATTTCCGAAAGGTAACGAAATTTTTAAAGCCTTATATTTGTATATATCGCGAAAAATCTCCAGTGTTAGTACCCTCCTCCACATATACAGAGGTGGGAAGTTAATATTTTCATAGGAACGCTTTCGACAGACACCACACGCCTTTTCTTTTGACCCTAAAAAATCTTTAAAAAATTCTTCAATGGAGAAAATGACACAAGTGAGCGCCGTGGTCAGAACGTTGTAGTAGTAAACGGTCTAATACATAAATGCAAAAATGAAAATTATGGATGAGATCCGGTTATGTATGGGTGTGTGCGGACGTTTTATGTGTACATTCGAATGAAAATTATTGGTGTTTTTAGGCGTGCTTTCGCCGCTCTGCCGGCCAGCGAATTTGCCTCAAATGCGGCGTGCTGTTGGCGTCGTTCGCGGCGGCGCGCCTCCACAAAATCGTCCAACATCCGGCGACGCGAATCGACCGCACACTGCTCAAGGAGCTGTTGGCGGAGCGAATCGCCGCGTCGGCGACAGGCCACGCGCATAAGAGCGCGACCGATGGCGGCGGCGGTGGGCGGGACGGTGCGGTGAAGAAATGTGAAGGAGAAGACGTGGATGAATTTGCGGAAAATTGTCTGAGCGAAGGCAAATTTGCAGAAAATATGATCAAGACTGAAGAATTTGTGGAAAATGATTTGAGCGCAGACAATTCCGCCGAGAAATGTTGCGTGCAGACGAGGTCGAACAGCGGCGCCGCGCAGGACAAAACGCCGCTGAGAACCTCGATTCCGCCGGAATCGAACGCCGCGCCGCTAGCGAAGCAGCGCCTGCCGCAGCGCTCAACTTCGGCGGGCGCTGCGGACGTTTCGCCCGCGGCGTCTGTGCCGGCCGCTGTGCCGGCGCCAGAGGCGTCCGGCGCGAAGTGCGACGTGCCTCAGAGTTGCTCGCCGCTGAAGACGTTTCGCTGCTCAATGTGCCCTTTCTCGTGCGATCAGATGATCCGTCTGACGTTCCACGAGAAAAAACACTACAGAAAGGAGGATCATCAGGTATGTACGCGGAATTTGCGCTATTTGTAGGTCTCATAATACATATTTGAAGAAATTTTGAATAAATTTGTGAATATAGAGATTGAGAGAGAAAGTGCGATAGAGATTGAGGTGGAAAGAGAGAGAGCGATAGAGAATGAGAGCTGTAGAAAGAAAGGGAGAGAGAGTACGAGAGAGATGGTGGTAGAGAAAGAGAGAGAAGCAGAAATAGAGATGAAGAGGGGTAAAGGGAGGAAAAGCGAGAGAGAGAGAGGGAGAGAGACAAAAGGAGACAGAGAGAAGGAGAGAGAGAGAGAGAGAGAAAGAGCGACAGAATGAGAGGTATAAAAAAGAAGGGGAACGGAGCAAGAGAGAGATGGAGATAAATGTGAGGGAGAGAGAAAGAGAGCGTTGTCTTTTCAAGCTAAAATTTGATTCGAGCAGGGAGGGCTTAACTCTACACAATACGTGTATATTTTTTGATTTATTTTGCGGAAAAATGTTTTTTTGAGTGAATCAAAAAATTTCACTCAAAAAGATAACAAAAAGCAAAAACATTTTATTTGTGAAAAAAAAATTTACTTCAGGCATTTCGTGGACAAATTTCTCACCCAAGCCAAACAATTTTATTCCTCCCCTTTCTCCTTTTCATCTCTTTTCGCGCCACATTTTTCGTTTGAATAAAAAAAAGTGAAAAGAATTGACCTCCTCGTTCTTACACGAATACATATAAAAAAGTACAGGGAGAATAGCCCCTCCCCCTCTCCCCCCTCCCTCCCACCGTGGATGGTCTGCATCCTCCTCCCTAGCACTCTACGAGAAGTGGTCTGCCCCGCGAAATGGTCAATGAATGTGATCCGGCCGCCAACCCCAATGAAACGAAAAAATGTTAGCCCTCTTATCAAAATCGTATACCTTTGTAGTGGGAAATGCCGCTCACGAAATGGTCCCCCTCAAACACTCGCCCCCCCCTAATGAAATGAATGGCATTAAAATCTCCAACTTTTAGCTGCTTTTTATTATTATTCAGCGATTTCCAACTCAATTTTCCTCACATTTAGTGCTCCTACTGTACCTTCTCGTGTCGCTCTATGGAAATTCTCGGCCAACATCTGCGTCTTCACGCCTCGCTGGCGACGACGGTGGAGGCTGGGGCGGCCGCTGGCCGTCGCGCGGAAAAGTCGCTGCAGGACCCGCATCTGGAGGAGTCGAGCTCCAGCTCGAGTCTCAGCGCCAAGGGCGAAGAGGACGTTTTGGCCACCGCCGCGGCGATGGCGTCGCAAATCGACGGAATGGCGTCGGCGGCGGCGGCGGCGTCGCCCGCCGGCACGCCAATCACATTTTTGACGCCCACGGCGCCGAGTACGCCGCTGGCGAACGCGGCGGAGACGCCGCCTACTATTAGGAAGAAGCGCGTAAGACTTTGTTTTGTTGTTGTTGGAAGCTATGTTAAGAAAGTGATGAATGAAAGAGGTGAATGAGAATGAGAAAGAGAAGGAGAGGCAGACAGAAAAGTGGAGAGAGAGAAGGGGCGAGGGAGAGAGAAAGAGAAATTAAGAGAGAGGGGAAGAGAGAGACAAGGGGGGAGAGAGGGAGAGAGAAAGAAAGAGAGAGGGGAAGAGAGAGACAAGGGGAGAGAGAAAGAGCGAGAGAGAGAAAGAAAGAGAGAGAGAGCAGGAGAGAGTATGAGAAAACGAAATTTTAATAATGAAATAAATTTGAATAATTGCAGAACCTGCTCAGCTGCACGGAGTGCCCGTACAAGTCGATGCACGGCTGCGACATGAAAGCGCACCGTAAAATGCACGAGCCGCCGACGCGCACGTACGCGTGCGCGCAGTGCTCGTATTCGGCGATGCGAATGAACGCGCTCAAGACGCACGAACAATTGCACGACGGCATCCTCCCGCAGCATATTCTCGCCGCCGCGGCGACGCAAAACGGTAGCGCGACAACGTCGAGCGCGTCGAGTTTTCAGGATTTAACAGCCGGAGCTCAGGGCGAGGAGGTAAATTTGGATTTCGTTAAATTCTTTTTTTTAATTTTTTCTTTATATCTCTCTCTGTCTCTCTCACTGTCTCTCTCACTGTCTCTCTCTCTGTCTCTCTCTCTGTCTCTCTCACTGTCTCTCTCACTGTCTCTCTCACTGTCTGTCTGTCTGTTTGTCTGTCTCTCGCTCTCTCTCTCTCTCTCTCTCGCTTTTCTGACTTCTTCCCTCTCTTGTTCTCTAAAAGAAACAAAGCCTTCATTAAATAAAAAAGAAACATTTGTAATTTTCTAGCTCTTCAATTTCCAACAAGCCCAGCAGTCCACCTCTTCCGCCTCCTCTTCTTCTCCACCGCGAGCTGAGGACGCGGTGGTCGCCGGCGACGGCGTCGCCGGAGCTCAGGGCGGCGCCACCGCCGCCGCCGCCGCGGTCGACGAGGACGAGAACGAGAACGAAATTCACCTTCGTACTGTCTACGACCGCTCCTACCGCCTCATCGGCGAGAAGCGCCAGCGCGCCGCCGACGGCGCGGCCGGCGCGCACTTCTATCGATGCGCGATTTGCGGCTTCAAAGTCGCGTTCTACGCCGAGCTATTTGCACATTCCAAGTGAATTTTTTAAATTTTTTAAAATAATTTTAAAATATTTATATATTTTTTTGCAGGCACCACTTCACCAAGTCGAAGACGCGCTATGCGTGCGCCACCTGCGGCTTCAAGACTGAGCTCGCCGAGCGCATGCGCGAGCACGAACTCGTTCACGAGAGCGCTAGCGACGCGGCGGCGGCGGCGGCGGCGACACCGACCGCGCTTGCGCCGTCGGCGGCAGTCGCCGAAAATGGCGGCGACGACGACGACGTGACCGAGCCGCTCGAGATTGTCGAGGAGAAGGGCGGCAAAAACTTTCGATATAGATGCGCGTAAGTTTTACGCTTTTTTGTTGTTGTTCGCAAACGGTTACAGAGGGTTAGACAGTTAGACAGTCTGTGAAAGACAAGACAAGACAGGCAGACAGACAGTTAAACACTGCATACTATTTTCTTTTTTTCCTTTTTTATTATTGAAATTTTTGTTGTTTCTATTTGTTAAAATTAAATACTTTTAGTACATTGTCTTTAGTACAGTGTCTAACTGTGTGTACTGTGTAAGAAAATAAGTTAAAAAATAAACAAAAAACAACTCAAAAAATGAGAAAAATAACGCTGAGGAAAAGAGAGATAGTGTAGTGTATAACTGCCTGTCAAGGTCAGACAGTTAGACACTACATTATCTTGCGTTTTCGCTGTCTTTTTTGTACTTTTGTTTTATTGATTTAAAATAGATTTTTGTTTTGTTAAAATATATTTATTTATTTTTTTTAAATATATTTATTTATTCATTTACTCTCACCGTACCCATCATTTCCAGGGACTGCCCGTTCAAATGCGCCACCTACGGCAAACTCTGGCATCATTTCCAAAAACACAAGAAACTTTCGCGTTTCACGTGCACAAAATGCACGTTCAGCTCCGGCTCCATCCACTGCCTCAGCGAGCACGTCATTCTGCATGCGGCCGCCGACGACGCGGCGGACGCCGCGCTAGAACAGGAGGAGGAGGAGGAGGAGGAGGAGGAGGAAGGTGATGAGGCGGCGCTTGACGCGGCGGCGGAGGACAACGACGCGCTCGACGAAGACGACGACGAGAACGCGACGACGCTCAAAGAGGAGGAGGAGGAGGAGGACCGCGTCGACGACGCGCCGGTTATAGAAGCGGAGCACGCGCACGCGTACGCCGCCGCCGCCGCCGACGAGACGCAAGAAGAGGAGACGGCGGAGGCGGCGGAGCTCGACGACGTGGACGGCGCGCCCGACTTTTGTGAATTTACGCTGCCGGACGAGTTGACGCGCGAGTCGGAGGCGGCGGTCGAGACGATTCGCCGCCAAATTGTCAGCAGTTTGGTGGCGGCAGGAGGTAAAATTTGCAAAAATTTGTGAAATTTGCAATAATTTATGAAATTTGCAATAATTTATAAAATTTGCATTAATTTTTGAAATTTGCAATAAATTTTGAAATTTGCAAAAAAAATTAAAATTTGCAAAAATTTGAAATTTGCATTAATTTCTGGAATTTGCATTAATTTCTGGAATTTGCATTAATTTCTGGAATTTGCAATAAATTTTGAAATTTGCAAAAAATTGTGAAACTTGCAATAATTTTTGAAATTCATATTTTCAGGGGGGCGCTTGCGACGACGCGTGGCTGCGATGGCGGCGGCCGAGAGGGCGGCTGAGCGCGACGATGATGTTGACAACGACGACGACGAGCGATTGCGCGCCAACGACGCGCTAGACGACGCGGCGATGGACGAGGAGATGAGCGCGCCGCAGCTGGACGAGTATCCGCCGGCGGCGGCCGCCGACGCGTGCTTCGACGCCGACGACGACGATGACGACGACGGCGCGTGCGCGCCGGCAATTGTCGCCGACGCGCTCGGCTCGCCGTACGCTAGAATGGAGGAGAGCGCGGCGGCGCCCGTCATTTTGGCCGAAGAGGCGCCAAAACTTGTCGAAGACGCGCCGAAAAGAGGCGCGCCGACTAAGGAGCAACGCGGCGCGCGTCGCGCTAAAGGCAAGCGCGGCAGGAAAGCCGCGTCTGGCGCTCTAAGTGTGGATGTCGCTCAGCCACCGCCTACAAAGCGCGCAAAAAACGCCAAAGCCATCGTAAACGCTAGCGCGTCCTTTACTACGGTAGTAGCTACTTCAACGTCTACGGTAGTCGACTCCGCGGCGAGCGTCGCCAAGCCGGCGAGCACGTCGGCGACGCTGGTGGGCGAGCTCGACTTTGACGCGGTCGCGAAAATGGCTAGCGAAGCGCCGCGCACCGCGCTCG
>SAUE01000025.1:20410-44504 GCA_009724625.1 Deladenus siricidicola
TCGAATTTGAAAGACACGGCCATTTTTTCCTCTTCGCTGGCGCTTTTGGCATCATTTTTGCATATTTTTTTCAATTTTTTATCTTTAACGAACCGGCCAAAATCCTCTGCTTTTTTTATCATCGAAAGTGCTTCTTTTTTGAACATTTTTCCTTTTTTGAACATTTTTTGAACATTCCAATTTTTTATACACATTTTATCAATTAATGTTCATTCTACAATAATTCCTTATTTTTTGTTTTAAGAAAATTTTCACGTTAAGTTCTGTACCAAATATGTATGTACAAATTGGCTGGACTGCCCGCAACTAATCGAAAGCGCATCAAAAACGAAGTCCCTTGACACCAATCCCTCCCTCAACGCTAGAAAATTTGTGTGCGCAAAGCTATTTCGATGATCTTTCGATCATGACCGAAGCAGTTAATTCCTAAAAACCGAATCCGTATTTGAGGATTTATATAAATCCATAATCTCAATCCGGTTCGTGAATCCCGTTCGGATTCAAGTCAGTTTTACATCAGTTTTATAAGTTGTGTTGATGTCATTGGTGCCATTCGAGTTTGTTTCGGATGCTTTTTCTATTGGAATACAAAAAGAAAATAGCAGGCACTACCCATAGGCGCCATTATATTGTTACCAAAAATTAATTTTATTTAATTTTTGTGTTTTTTTGTGCCAGTTCAGAAAATTTCAAATTAACAATAAAATAGATCGACAATGACCTTAGTGTTCTTTCGCATTTTTTAATTCCCACAATTACCTCTTTCGGATATTTAATGTGAAATTGCGAAAATGAAATTAATTCGATTAGCGATATGTGATTTTTTCATGATTTTGACATATCACTTCTCTTCTGGCGAACTATAATGATATTAAGTTAACCAAAAAATGAACAAATTTTAATTATTTTTGTTTTCAGAGGTTGATTTTAAATTTATTCCTTATTTTGTACTACTTATTTGTGACAGCCGACAATGTCTGTGGATGTGAAAATGAACTGGAACCATAAATCACCCAGACACACGCAACGGGGTCGGGTGTGGACGAGGAGTTTGCTGCAGGCACAGGTACCTCAATTTCTTTTACGCAATCAACGTCAAGCAGTGATGTAACTTGCATTCAAAATGCGTCCGCAGGTCAGAACGCATCCGGATTCAAGTACATCGTTTTTGCATCCGGATTCCGGATGCATTTGAATCCGAATTTTTGTATCCTTTTTGAATTCAAAATGAACTTTTTGAATCCTTTTGCATCCGAAATTAATCCAAAATTCTGAAAAATTAACGTAGCCTTTTTTGGCGTAGCCTTTTTTGAATGCGGCAAAAATACGTTTTGAATGCGACCTTGTGCGCTGGATAATGGATGACGCGCTGGATGCATGGATGCATTTTGAATGCAAGTATCACGTCAAGCGATTTCGACGAAGAAAAAAAACAAAACAAAAAAATGAGCAAGTGCCTGGTGGACCTGGCTAGTTAAAAGTCACGTAATTTTCGTTTTCAGCAGAACCACGCGCCCATTGCCGACTTTCTTCCTCCTCCTGTCCGGGAAAATACGTCGGCAAAGGAAGCGCAGGAACTCTTTAACGCGAAATTATCGGCCGCACTTTGCGAACATGACGAATTGTGGAAGAAGCGCGAAAAGGCGGAGATCTCACACATTCAACAGCAGACGGCCTCCATGCTCGAGGCTTTGCATCTCGAGATCGAAAAATTGCAAAATTCAAACAGAGGTGCTGCGATTTTACGAGACTTTTTTCGTTTGAGAATCACTGACATATACTAAATTTTGTTGAATTTTTGAAGAATTTATTACATTTTTAAGCCGATAATACAGCACGTTTAAATGAAATAATTAAAATTATATGTATAAATTTTTCAAGGATAAAATAAAATAAATTTTTAACGAATTACTTATGGTATTTTCAGAACTGGAGCGCAAACTTGTCATAGATAATGACTTTGTGAAGTGCGAATTGGACCGCGTGAAAGATGACCTTAATTCCGAGCGCAAAATCTGCGTTGAGCTCCGACGACAATTGGCACTTTCTACGAAGCGCAATGCCAAATTGGCGCAAGCGCTCGAGAAAACCGCCCAACTCTATAAAGATCAAATCCTGGCACACGTGCGTGATTTTGTTGGAATATTATACATATTTATGTGTAGGTAGCTAACGCTATAATTTACGCGAATTTGAATTTTTAGGAAAAGAAGATACAACAATTGAACGATGAGCTAAGAAGTTTGGATTCTCGAAATACAACTCTCCAAAACCAGGTGCACTTACGCTCAAATTAGCAACAACAAAAAATATAATACAAAACCGAGAAAAATTTCAAAATATTATACATACATATATACATATGTGTATATGTATGAAGGTATTAGTAAGAAGTTTGAAAATGAATTGCAATTTTTAGGTACGAATTTCGAACTTGCGCGCCGCCCATCAGTTCAACGGCGCGAAACATCGAAGATCTTTTGGCGGCGCCGCACCAAAATCAATTTCAATGAGGTTTTGTTGCTCAAAAACTAAACATTTGTACATATTTGCCCACTGCATCAATTGACTACTGCATCAATCCTTGACACATCTGAATTTTTCTCTAATCATCAAAACAATTAAATTTTATTTATAGCCCGAGACGAAGGGATCTGTCGAAGGATAATGCCTCCGAATCGTCCTCCTCTCACGCCAACAAAAATGATTTTGCGCAAAATTCTAAAGCTCCCACACATATTCCGCCAATTTTTGCTAAAAAATTGTAAACTCATCAAATACAACGAAATGTACAAATTATGTGTGTATGAGCAATTTTTAATGAAAATATTCCAAATTTATAAAGGTTTTGCGAATTTATTGCAATAAAATGTAAAATATTACAAAATGTGGCAAGTTGCGAAGAAATTCCAAATTATTTCCAAATTGTCTCTGAAACGTGGAAAATGTTTTCACGGCGGTGGTGAATGTGTTAGTTAGTTAGTTAGTAATACGATTTCCAATACGTTGAGAGACGTGTGGTGTATGCGGGCGGTCGATAACTGTTGTAGTGCCTCAAGTTACTTCGTCCGTACCAATACCATGGCGCCCTAAATTCAATTCAATATTTATCATTATTTTGTTTCGCCGTTTAGGGGGAGGGGGGGGGGGGGGGGGCCGCAAATAAATTTTATTTTCCTCAAAAAAGCCGCAAAAACCGAAAATCGCAAACCGCAAATTTATTTATAAAAAATATTTTTTTATGAAAAAATTTTTCGTAAAAAAATTTTATAAAAAAATTCGTATCGTTTATTGATATCTCCGCAATAGGATCATTTACTACAACGTTATGCCAAAGTATACATCGCGAATTTAAAAAAATAACTGTTTCCCATTTTTTCAAAATTTGCGAAAAATTTGCGAAAAATCGGCCAATTTTTCGCAAATCGCAAATTTTACCACCCTTGTTTCGTACACAGATCAGACTTTTTCTTGTATTATAATATTAACAAATTGTGACACAAACTAATGCAATATTATATGTACATGAGTTGTCTGTATTTAGAAAATTGTGAGTAGTTTTTTGTTGAATTTAAAAAATAATTAAATTTCAGATTAAATATATGTATGTACACTAACGTTGTGGTGTGCGAAGACCGCAAATAGCGATAGTTGCTGAGGGACCAGGGCTTGGACGAGATGCTGAAATTGTGCTCGCCGGCCACGTAGTTGTAGCCGGAGTAGGAGCGTCGGCTGGTGAGTGTGGTCAACTCGGGGGTCATCGGCGAAGGCGTGTACGACGATTTGTTCGCGTACAGTCTCGTGTAACTGTAGGGCCGCGTGTAGTGCGTGTCTCTACCGTATACGTATCTGTAAAGCAAGAGTATATTATAAATAAGAGAAATTTATTCATAAATCTTTTAAAAATCAAAGAAAAGAAATTTACTTGTAGATGGGATATGACCAAGTTCTCAGCTGAAAAACATCGTATTTTCGTACTGGCTCACTTTCCGTATAGTAATTCAGGTTCGTGTGGTAAGGCTGCGTGACGAATCCGATGGGAGTTCGATACGACTCCACGGACCTCGATCGATAATCATTTCGTATCACCTGAATTCGTCTTTTTAAATCATTCTAAAGTCGTTTTGCATATCGTAAATTTTAATTTGTCGTTTGTTAAATGAGTTAAGAATTGTAAAATTTTCGTAATCACTCTTGTACATACTGTATTTAGGTGATATTGTATTTAGATGAGAGGGTACGAAACAAATTGTTGTAAATGTTCTCTTTAAAACTAGCCTCGTATGAGCTGATGTCACGGACCGGCGTGAATGACCTTCGGACGGATCGTTGATATCGCTCGCTGCAGTCCACCGGCGTGTTCTCTCGAGACCATCTCGACAAGTACCTTTCTCTAAAAATTTTGTGTTGTTATTATATTTTTGGATGGTAGCAAAAATTCCAAAATTTAGATGTTCGAATCTTATCGTAAAATTGGAGTATGCAAACTTTTTATTTCAAATATTCAAACCGACTAATGCCGCTCAGGTCGGCGGACTGTGATCGTCGCATAACCATTAAACACTGACGATGTGAGCGTTAAATAATAGAGAAAATTCGTCGATCATAAAATTTACAAGCAAAATGTATCGAAAAATATAGCGTATCTAATAATATAATTCTAATCCAATAGCATTCTAAGTAGTTTTTACCTAAATTTTTTATAATATGTATTTTTTGTATGTATTAATTCGAGTTTACATAAATTGTTATAAATATTAACTAATTGACATAAATATGTAAATTTGTTTTTGCTCATTATTACGAAAGTAATTAATTACGTAACGTATTGTTGAAATCATTTAACCTCTGTGCTGGGGGGACTTAAACCGGATTTGCGTGAATCCGGCAAATTTTTCTCAAATTTTTATTAAAAATTTCGAATTTGGACTGCGCCCACGTTCACTTTTTTTGTTTGTTTCATGAATGGAGTCAATTATTTCGATTCTGAATTCATCTGCAAAAAGCATTCAAAAAGTTGCTTTTTCGTTTAAATCCTAAATATTTGTATCCAGAGTCAATTGACTCCGCAGTTAAACATGTTGTACGAACTACGTCGGTACTACGTATCACACACGTGGAATGGAAAAAGAGTTGGACCATACAGGAATCGAATCGAATCGAATCAAATTCGCTTCTCTGACGTACAGCGTAGTGCTCTCCACGAAATTTTCCAACTTATTCTTAATGCAAGGGAGTCGGATTCAAAAATGATTCCAATGTCGCAGCACTGTATTCAATATTTTAAATAATATACATATGTATATCAATACAAACGAAATGCAATATACATACATATAAATAATAATAATAATATGTGCACACATAAATAATTGAATTTGTAATATGTATAAACAATTTACATTAAAGTTTCTTTGAATGAGGAACTCTTTTGTTAGAAGAAATCGATATTATAAATTTAAATTTTAAAAATCATGAAAAATATCTTTTCTAAAAAGTTCATTGAACCCATTCATTGCTTCGTGAAAAACAGAAAACAAAACTTAGCCGAAAAAAGCTAATTGTAATTTCACGTTTTACGAATTATTCCCCTGCATACACATACATATTTCACGTTTTTCTGGTCGTTCTTTCTTTGCGGCCAAACTTGATCCTTCTTTCTTTCTTTCTGTTAGCGATCTTTCCATGTGTTTTTGGACGTTCGCGAGAAAGAATTTGCTTTCTCTGATTATTGCTTTTTTTATTTGTTTTTTAAAATTTTTCTAACAAATTTGTCTAGCATTATCGCCTTTAGCTAGCTAGCTGCCTGCTATAGCTAGGAACAGCTGAATGGTGTTGTGAAAAGTAGCGGCATCACAGCAACAAATTTTTATTTCGCTAAATGTTTTCGGCTAGGAATTTATATTTGTTCGATTTTTCATTAAACTTTCATCGATATTTTCCACTTTTTCCTTCCGACTAAAATATACACCCACGTTCCTTTTTTAAATTTCTGTTACTTTTCGTTTAAAATATTAAACAAACAAACATGAAATCCGCCAAACTCACCTGTCTGAAGATCAAACATCTAATTTCATACCAAAGACTACCAAAAATATCTTATACATACATACATATGTACATATATACATATATTATAATATTCTGACGCCATAATACATATGTTGTATGTCATTGTTATGTATTGGACGTTAAATTAAAAATTTTTTTATTATATTTATTAATCTCGAATTTTTATTTAAAATAAAACTACAACATAAAAAATCAAATTTTTCTGGGAAGTGAATGTTGAAAGTGGAACATATGTATGTGAATGTCGTCGGTCGATTAAAAAATGTCAAAAATACGAAGAAGTCGACGATTTTGGCGAAGCGGAACTCACGGGTTTTGGCGGTTTGTCGTCGAAAGCGTTCAAAAGTTTCGCCGTATCGACAACCTCAAATTTGCAAAATGATGACTTACAATTGTAAACTTTATGGTAATAGATAGTGTGGAAAATACATATATGTATGTAGAGAGATTTTGGAGTAAGTGAACTTTTTACCCAATTTCGTAAAAAGTGGTCCAGGAGTTTTCTTATGCGCAAAAAACGATGGAGCAATCAAAAAACTTGGCGGTCAACCCTTTAAACCGGTTTTGAAACCTTTCCTTCAAAGGTATAATTGAACTATATGAACCCTTCATATAGTTAAAATATACCATCAACTCTAAAAAAGCAATTATGTAGAGTACATTAAATTATCCCACCTGAAAAATGATATCGTTCACTTCGTTGAGTGTTTTTTGCATAAGTGTAGATTGTGTTTTGAGCAAGCGAACATTCCACGCAAAGTTTTCCGCGGCACGCGTCGATTTTTGCGTACGAAGACCGGCTTCGGTGAATAAATTTGGCAGTTCGGAGCTGAATTCATTCACTTTCGCCGTCGCCGCAGCCAGCTAAATATGTATTAATTCCAGATTATTCTATTAAATTAAATTAAATTATTGAAGTAAGTATTTAAAACACGTACGTTAGTCTGTAAGCCTTCGAGCGCAAAAACGTTTTTCTCGCAATTCTGAAGCAAACTTTCCAAAGTGGAAAATGATTTTTGAATGGACTCAGGCATAGCGCCAAACGTTCGCACTGTCGGCTGCTAAATAAAATTGAATAAAATTTATAAAAATTAAACTTTAAACCAATGTTTAAAATTTTCTAATAGGAATTCGGAATTCTTAAAAATTAAAAATTTTCTGTCTTCTTTTACAACGAGATGACAAATTTCAGAAATTTTTAATAATAAAAAGTATGCAAAATAGCTCAAATTTGCTGGAATTCTGAATTACTCCCAAGTATGGTTTGAATCATACAATTTTTGAAATATTGCGTAAAAAATATTCAGTTAGTTTACATATACATACATATATGTATTAATAATTACAGCATGGTTTATAACATAATGGATAAGCTTACATTCTTTTCATTTCGAGATATCGTAAACGATGGTGACGAATTTTCGTCATGAGATGAACTGTTTGTGGTTTGAGAATTTGGCGTATTCGGCGGAGAAGCTGTAAATATCAATAATTCGTTTCAGAAACATCATGATATCAATAGTGGCGGGCCCAGAAATTTTCCATGTTAAGAGCCAAAAATTCAAAATCTTTAAAGGCATATACATATTTCGGTTACAAAGATCGGATGACAATGTTAATCGTCTTTTTGGAACGCTTTCGACAAGCTCTTTATTTAGGCACTAAAAAGTCTTTTAGAATTTCAAAATTTACAAATAAAAACAATAAAAAATTTATCTATAGGGGGGGGGGAGGGAGCTATCGCCCGCCATAACCCCCTGGGCCTGCCACTGAACATTATTGGATTGTCTACTAATTAAAAATGAGTAAAGATGAAATTGCGACATACTCATTTTTAGTAAAATCTGCAAGCAATATTTATTAAAATGACCGCAACAAAATTCTCTACGACATAAAAATAGGCACAAATTTAAAAAAAAAACATTTCACAAAAAACGAATGGCGAAAAGTATCAAAACTTAGTTGGCAACCGATTAATTTATAAATATTTTCATTTAAAAAACAAGCGTACTTCCTGTGGCGGCAGTGGAGACACGAGAGTGAATGAGTCGAAGTCCCTGGCGCATACTGCCCGTGGGGCCGAGTCCGCATTCCTCTTGCCACGCCACCTTCAAACACATCATTTTGGCACACATTGTTATTATTTTTTATATTTTCTAACTAAGCTGGATAATCAATTTACAATAAAAATAATTAGATTATTGCCTACATGTAGGCAGGCCTACATACACTGCTGTTCATAAATATAGCGCCACTTTGAAAAATGACATAACTTTTGAACGAAATATCCGAATAACACGATTACTGCCTATACAGTACAGACACAGCAAAAGAGGTATTACCATTGCAGACTCAAGTTGAGTGCGTAATTCGATAAATTCGATTAGCGGCTGTGAGGCGATTTTAAACAATTCGTCCACACTTTTGACGCCAATCATTTTGATGCCGGTTTGAACTCGCGTGGCTTTTCGTTTCACCGACATTCCGCGCTTACGCGCTTTCTGAAATAAAATTGCAAAATAATTTTATTTACAGTACTTTTTATTTACTGTACATTTCTTGATTTTTTTACTTTTTGAATCTAAAAGTTTCATGATAAAAAGTATAGTTGGAATGTTTTGTATTTCGTGTATCAAGAAATTTATTTGTGTTTTATGAAAGTATTTTTGTGAAACGAAATCGGCAGAAATCTTACGCCTCCGCCACGCCGATTTGTGATGGCAACGTGGACGAAGAGGGTACTATTCTCCAGAGGATCTCCCTCGTTGTTGAGCAATGGAATATGGCGGTAGCCTAAAAATACTTTTAAGTAGCGATGCACTTTAATCTTTGTTAATCCTCTTGAGCGTGAATCAAATAATTTTTCGACAAAATTTGTCGGATCAAAGACCGATTTGCCATTATTATTGAGAACACCGACTCTTATTCGATTGATATATGGGATCAATTTTTTGATTCATTCCACATCGGAGTCAAAATTATTCAAAAAATTGCGTTTTTAATTCAAATATTATTTGAATCAGTAGTCAAATTTTTTATCTTTTGACTATGGAGACAAATTTGTATCCTTTGACTCTGGAGTTAAAAACGAAGTCCGATTCTGCTTTTAAACCTAACTCTCAAATGTAATTCAAATTACCACTTTGAAGGCATTCGAATGGGATTGTGTATTGGCCGATGAAGTCATCGCCGATGAAATCGTCGTCGAGCAGCAAAAAACGCACAAGCGCCAATTCGGGCATGCAAATTTCGAATTGAAAGCTCTCGTCAAAATTTGGATTAAAACCTAAAGTTCTCAATAAATTATAATTTGAAAACATGTCGGAAAGTGCAGCAAAAATAGTGTCATTAAAGATACTGTCATTAAGATCGTCATAAAAGGCATACTGTCATTTCGAACGGTTTTTGTGCGTTCTTCGGCACAATCGGCCGGAATTCCAAATATTTCAATGACGACGAACGGATCCGCGGAATCGCCCTTGGCTGTAGAGCCTCGCGGCCTTTGCAATTGTTGGGCAGACAGAATTTTCAAATGAAGCACCTAAACATTTGCCAATTTGTTTTACGTATTTTTTAATAATCATTCGTAGAAGAACGTTTTGACAGTATACCTGAGGAGCAAAAGGCATTTTTTCAGTCGGCGTGAAAACTTCCTCAAACATGATCGCCGGCTTAAGCACAAAGCCACAAGCGCCGTTCGCTGCGAATTTTCCCTCTTGAAGGTCCATCATGAGGCCGGGAGTTTGGTAGTTCAGCGCCACCATATTTAGTCCAAAGTTCCAAAAGTCTTGCGGATTCTACATAGAAGATAAATTTGATGTATTATATTAGCACAAATTGTGGCCATTTTAATATTCTGTGAGGACATTTTTTCGAAATTGAAATGCTTCTTTTAAATTGTTCGAAAATGATTCAAATTCTCACCAAATTTGAAGAGTCGACTCTCGCAATATTTGGCGTAATTCGCAATAAATAATCGCGAAATTTCTGTCCAAAAGTGGCGGACTGATTGTGCAAAAGCCGAAGGCAGTCATTTTCCGTCATGGAAAGAATATGAGTTCGCGACGAAACTAAAATTACATTAAAATTTCTTTTATTTTACTTTTCAACTTATATGTACATATGTACTTATACTTATATATATGCAATTAGTTTTTGTTTTGGAAGTAAATACATATTTGGTAATACCAAATATGTATGTATGTAGTTTTGTACACAGACAAACAAACCGTTGTTGGGAATCCGAAAGTCGTTTTCGGGTCTGAGGTGTTTTGACCTCAAGAACGGAGCTATCAATTGACTCAATGCCGAGCACATGTCCATTCGGTGCTCTTTACGCGACTTGCCCGTCATGAGGTCGCAGCCCTCGTCCTCCTCGGTCACTTCGCCCACGTCCTCGCCGTCCGCCGTCGGAATTGACGTGGCGTTCGACGGCTCATAGCACGTGCCCTTCATTCAGTATTTTTAATACATAGTATTTTTTAATAACATAAAATTAATACTTTTAAAAATAATTTATAATTTGAATGCAGAGAATGTAAAGGAAAAAAAAGGAAATCATACCGAAAGAACAATTTTGCCGGTGAATTTTTTTGGTGTGGGCACATTCTGGGGCAGGGTCCAATTGGTGGGGTCCGCAGCCGGCCGATATAGTTTTGAACCAAAATGCGTTTCCAGCAATTCCACCAGTTTCTTCTGCCACTTTATGGAGAGATGAATTTCGAGTCGAACGAATAGCGGATACCTTAAAGCAATAAGATTTGAAACTTAAGTTCGCTAAAAGGTTATAGTTATGCGGGACAAATTGGATCTATTGGACCCTTTCGGAACCACGAATTTTGAGTTCTAACCCTGCCAGGTAGTACTAACAATAAATATGTACATATATCGTCCTACCATATGTACATATATCATCCTTCATTAATGTTTATGAAATTGTTTTTGTTCAATAGAGCAAACAATTTTCTACTGCATTAAATCAAAAGTGCATAAAATTCCTAATTTTCAATTCTTGCTAGTTTGCAGTCTAGTGAAATTGAATGAGAAATGATTGTGGAATTTTCCAAAACATTGGTAATGAAATGTAATAATTTGTGTGGTCCAATTAATCTAGACTATGTTTGGATTTAGCGATAAAAGTTCAAAAATCGATTATTTTCTTACAAACCTGCTTCGCTCGAAGGCGAGCTCGGTGATGAGTGTGAGGGCTGCGGAAAGAGGCAGCCGTGAAGTCAGAGTGCCACCGTGACAAATTACTGGCTCATCCACGCCATTTTCCTCTTCCTCCGTGTTTGGCTCCCACAGGTCCACTACAAATTTTACAAATCAAATTATAACGTTGTTTAGGAGAAAGCAAAAAGTCTCGCAAAATTATATAATTCTAATATATATACGGCCTTTGTTTAAATGTAAATATTATATTTAAATAAAAATGTAAATTGTTTAAAAATTTAATTAAAAAGAATTACATTCGATAAAGCGACAATTGCGTTTGAGCGCGCTGATGTATCCGTCAATGCTGCTTGGTCCTTTCAGCTAAAAATTTGCTTTATTGCTATTTTTCTTTCTTTAATTCTCACCCCCCCCCCCACAATTTTTTATTTAACAAACCTGATCTTCCACTAAGTAAGTGTTGTATGAGGTAGCGATGAAGTAACGGTTGAGTGGCTGATCCATGTCCTGACACACCAGCTGATGTGTCGGGTCGAAAATGGAGTTAGCATCGGATAAGAGGTAGTTCGTAAATCCTGCAAAAGTTATTTGAATGATAAACTATGCCAACAGAAAAGAAAACATTGCTTACCGTCCACGGTCATGTAATTGTTCTCCTTGGCTTCCGGGCACGGTTCGCACTGATCGATTATATTTTCGCAAAACTCACGAGTCACGCCAGTAATCTAGAATATTTTTAATACAACCGATGACTACACGGTATGAGGTTGCCACAAAACAGCGATTGAATAATTAAAATTGTGACAACTTACCCCTTGTTCCGTTTCCAAAAAGAGCTGCAGATCCTGGCACGAAAGATAATCTTTATTCGCGTACCGTACCATGAGAAAATAGATTTCTGGTCTCGTGGCAACATCGCGATAAATTTCGATAAATTGATTGCAATCAATGCGGCCTTTCGTCGCATTGTCATTTGATGCGACCAGAGTAAGAGGCGTCGTCGCCGCAGCTGCGGCCGCAGCTGTGCTAGTCTCCTTAAAATATTAGTTAAAAAATGGAAAGTTTTTACACCTCTGATATGTATGTATGTGTAAATACATATGTAGATGTAATATGCAGATGTCAGTTTTTAAAAATGGATTCTGGTGGTAAATTTTGGTCAGGGATAATATGTATCCCAATCTCTCGCATAAATCACTTACTTTCACTTTCTGTTTGATGCGATTCGTGTGGAGATGTTTGTTGATTGAGCGAATTAAACGTACTGTCGATTTTTCGCTGATGTAGCCCTTGTGATCCGTATCGGCTTCATTAAATACATTTGTTAACCACCTGAATGTTCAAATTAAGAGATATAAATTTTAGCGAGCAATAAAAAATGAATTTAATAAAAAATCCTAATCCTCTTAACCTTATTTATTTTCAACATTTTTGATTTCAAATGGCAAAAAAATAAAAAGTTGCCTTTCACGGAGCATTGCCATCGCACCTCCGTCACCCGACGGGCCTCCGTCCACTAAACGAACACATTTCAATAACGCTTATCAAAAAGAGGAAAATCGGAAAATCAACCTGAGTTAAGGCCACTGCTCAACGCCATAAGCCCTATCACCCAAACATTTGCGTCGTCGGGAGTGAGGGCGATCAGGTCGAGGCATTCGTACTCGCTACCGTAGATCACGGAAAATGCACACACTTCCTAATTTATTAATTAATCATCAAAAAAGTCGTATTTAACGGTTAATTCAGCACAAACTTGAATATCGTTGACGCCGCTGTTCTCGGTGGCGCGCAGCAACTCCGTGTTCCAACCGACCCGTACTTCTTTGATACAGTCTACGGCTACTGCAAAAAACAATTACTATCATGTTTACTGTACTTTTGTTATAAAGGTATATTTTCATAGTCAAATTATACTAAAAGATAAAATCAAAATAATTTCAACCGACTTCTAGCCTTGTGTGGCTTCTTGTTGGTTGGATGCCATCGAATGTATGCCAAGTCCGCATCCAAGCTGAATACCCGTCGAAATTGGCGCACATTCGTACGAAGTTTGATCAACTCCGTGCCATTTTGCATTATTTGCAGACAATCGGACACTGAATTTAACAAAACATTTTTGATTTGATTTTAAATAAATTGTATAAATAATTTTCTTGCGCAAACTGTTTTCTTCGCCCTCTCGGAACAACTTTCTTTTGGTCTACATCTCTCTCTCTCTCTCTTCTGGTCTCTTTTAGTCTACATATGTATATGTATTGTTCGTTAATATAGTGTCTGTTTGTCGTGAATTTTTTTCGCCAAAAGGCTAAATTACTTATCCTTATTGAGTGACAACAACAACAACCGCAACAGCAACAACAATAACAACAAAATGAAATCAAAAATGAAAAGCAAAAAGGCAGAAAGCAAAGAGTAATCTCGCGCTTTAGCTCATTCTCAAACATTCTGGTATTATTTTGTTGTTATGCATATTCGTTTTCTTCAAGTATTTTTTGTTGCTCCGTTGATGGCAAAACAATTTTGTTTTAATTTTCCTAATTTTGTCTCATTTTTTGTTGCCCCAAAATAACAAAATTCTCAAAAAACGAGTTTTTTCTTACCATTTGAGACTTTTTTGTCGGAACAAAAGCTGACGGTTTTCCGGCCCGGCGACTTTTGTCTTCCGTTCGCATTGTTGTTGTTTTGCGCTGCGTTTGCAGCTGCGTCACTGCTGCTACCGCTGCTGCCGCCTCTGTTGTGCTTTCGCAGAGAACTTCGCAGCGGAGAAGCCCTGAAATTTATTGCAATTAATTCATTATTATCATAATGCATAATATTTATAAATAGGAAATAATTGGATTGAAAGATTTTGTGCAAATTAAGAATTTTATAAAGAATTTACGAAAATGAAGTGGGCGTCGAAAAGATATAGAAATCAGCGTAGGTTTCTGCTGTACAAAAATGTTGTTTTATTTATCAAATACCTTATTTTCACTTTATTCAAAATCTTGATATACTCCAAACTTTCAAGTTTTCTAAATAAATCGTAGGAAAAACACCAAGAAACACTAAAACACCATATATACGACCCAAAACCCAACATTCGACACGACCCAAACCTAAACATTTATTATTATCCACAGTATGTGGCTGAGCTAAGCTAAAAATGGTAATGTTGAAGTTTTGAATAAAAGTGAACATATCGTTTCGATCATACATATGTATGTATGTATGTATGTATGTATGTATGTATGTATGTATGTATATTTTCAATATGCAGCGTACAATAAAAGTTCTTTTTTTGTAATTTTACGAAACTATTTAAGAACAAACGATTTTACTATACTTTTTGGATTGTTTTATTTTAAATAAATTTCTTCATTCTGGGATAAACATTATGTAGCTTTTCTCTATTCCAGATAATCTAATTAAAAATACTTTAAAACATTTGCAAAAGCACCGAACTTACTTATTTATGTAGTGATTTGCAGCGACAGACATTGAATTAAATATTTTATTACATTTCACTTAATAAAATAAAGTGTTAAAATAAATTAATATACAAGTATATGTATATGTAGACTGTTGTAATAAGAAACCAACAAGAGAAAGTTGAAAAAAACTAAAAATTTGAAAATGAAAAAATATTTGCATATGTTTTATTAAAACATTCGCTTTACGATAATAATAATATAATATTTACATTAACAAAATATAAAATATTTAACAAAATTTAAAATATGTTTATTTGAACAAAAACTTGATTAAAAATTGGGAAGAAAAAAGTTTATATCGTAAAACAAAAGTCTTTACTTTATTTCTATTATATTTTTTACACGTAAACTTTCTATTCCGTTTGCCAGCAAAAAATTGTTCATCTTAACAATTTTTATGAATATAGCGCAAATTAAAAATATATATGCGTAATGTTCGATATCGTAGCCATTATACATACATAAACATTATACAATTGATTCAAATGAGTAGCAAATATGTAGATATATATAACGGCTCCGTGAACATCGCGGTAAGCAACGCGGGGACGAATTGACAATAATGATAATAATATTTGTGATGAGAGGTAAAGCACTGCGCTGATGCCACTTGCCACTTAATGACAGCAGCAGCAGCAGTATGTAGTAGCACAGCAACAACAACAACAACAACAACAACAGCACAGCAAGAAGAACATCACGGTGCTATTAGCCGTTTTTTCCTTCTTTCATTCTTCATCACCTTCCTTTATCCAAAAAAAATAAAATAAAAAGCGAAGATGAACGGAGAAAAATGATGTTTCCTTTAGGCATAAAGCTGGGTAAGATTCCATATTAGCTTTCCCCTCCCTTTTTTTGTTTATCTCGCTTAAAGCAGAAGCAGCGGCGGCGCTTTCGCCAACAAGTTGACAACAACAACAGCGACGACGACGACGACGACGACGACGATAACAACAACAAGAAAGGAAGGAAGAAGTAAAAAGCGAAAGTAAACGCAGCAACAACAACAAAATTAGTAAGTACACAACGCAGAAAGCTTGAAGCAGTTTTTTGACTGGAGTGACGGTAATATCTATCTATCTATCGGCTGTGATATAGCTGTGGCGGCGACCATATAAGACTTTATATTTTATACGTTACGAATGAATGTTTTTGCTGCTTCTGTTGTCGGTTCGACTTACAATTAGGCTCACCGCACATTTTTGTCCTCCTTTTAGAGAATATTCATCATTCAAGATGCGTCAAGAGGTGACAAAATTCTATAAGTAACCGGCCTAGAGATATTTAATCTAATAATTAATTTATCTAATGTGTTCGATTAAAAATTGAAATTTTCGTGATCTACAATTTTATACATATATTATACATATATGCATTTTACATGTATTAAAAAATAGACAAAACATATACTACATACACATTTAATTTATCAAAATATATAGCTGTTTTTGGTAAGTCGGATTTCATGCGTCTGTAAAATATGTTTCCTTTTAAACAAGAGGAAATATTCGATTCGAGATTACGCTTTCCTTAATTTTCGCTTTTCTCGTGCTGCTTTTCTTTCTCGCTACTTCTTTTTCTTTCCGGTAAGTCTAATTAAATTTCTTACCTCGTTATAAGGCAAAGACAAAAAAAAACGTTTCCTCCACTTTCTGCGAAAAGCTGAGTTTTTCTTTCGTTTTCTTTCTTTCAAGTTCTCTCAGCTAATCGAATTTGCCCTCTTTCCGTTCTCGATGACTCCATTATGAGGCGTAAGTCCCCTCTACATACTACTACATTGATGATTTCATCTACACATTTATAATACATACGTACAAGATGGAGATTATTTAAATGTATTGACTGATAAATGTGAACAGAACTAACGGTTTATTTTCTCGATTCAATAAATAAAAAATTAGGTTTTTCCAAAAATATTAATACCTTACAAGATAACAAAGACAACCCAATCCAAGCCAATCCCCTAGGTTACTGTAACGTAACCAAGCCCACTGATATCCTGGACCACAATCGATTTCAACTTCAGAGCTAAGAAAATGAGCTAAACGGCTAAAAACCCCGCGGGTGAATTTTAGTGATATTATATATAGCTATATTATTAAGAGACTATAGCCCGCAGTAAAACTCCAAAATACCTTTGGAACAACCTAATATGTAATAAATGCCTTTACAAGCAATTTTTTGCAAAGCAATTCATTAAATTGAATCGATGGAAACTGGAAATTTATCATAGCATAACGCAGTGAATCCGGTAAACAACAAAACTTTGATGGAATACTTCGAAAATTTATTTAAAGAAAGTCAGCGGTAATTAAAATTAATGCTATGGTTCAAAACGTTTCACGGAAAACCAGAAGAAAATACCAAAATTTGTTATTGCCTTTTTGGACAAACAAAAAAAATCGATATAACGAAAGCATATCCGACCGACAAAATGGCATTCCGGAACTTTTTTTTGCAAAATATGTTCTTCTTTTTTCTTTTTTTTACGTAAATTGAGCCACAATTTATAGTGCGTTTAATTGAACAAAAGACAAGACATTCGAAATTTCGAAAAAAAACAAAGAAAACATTTAAAAAGCAGCAAAACCGCCACAAAATGTCAAAATGCACCTTAAAAATTGGCCGAAAATTCTAAACAAAAATGCGGAATTTTTCCTCTTTTTGTTATTCTTTTATTAATTTTTCCTATATTCCATTTTCCAAAGTCCTTTTCGGTTGTAAAAATTTCATTTTATTCCGTGACAAAATATTTTATATTGTTCCGTTCAATAACACCACAATTGGCACAAATAATTGAGCAGGAGAAAAAAGTTTGCTGAGAATTTTATATGTGAAAATTTCTGTCAAACATCAAAAATCGAGAATGAAGTTTTTTCAAAATTAAAGGTACATACATATGTACATACACATGCATAATCGTTGCAAAATTCAAAATTGTCGTCTTCCTAGTCAAAAAAATTGATACAAAAATTGAAAACATTAAAAAGAAATATCACATAAAGTTACTATATGTATAAGAAAACTGTATGGAAGTTCAAACAGTAAACAACCAGTAAAAAGTAAAAAGTAATCAACAGTATCTAAGGTTCAAACTGTAAAAAGTTCAAAAAGTAACTCTTTAAAAAAATTACTGTATTCCACGTACTGCGTGTGGTTTGTGTGTGAACCGAAATGCAATTTTCTATTACGTGCAAAAAATTCAATAAAAATTTAAAAAAATTAAAGACCATGAAAATCTGTTCCTTTGCTTGACAAGCTCCATTCACAAATCTCATTTACATAAACAAAAAATATATAAGAAGAAAAATTAATGTTTACTGGTGGAGGATTTGCTCAAAACATTGGCTGAAAGCGTTTTACATTAATTTTTGAATTATGTATTACAAATATGAAACTTTGAAGAACAAAAAATGAAAATATTTGCCTTTTAATGCGAGAAATTTGCTGTCTATTGTGAGACGAAGAAAAAAAAGCAAAAAGCCGCCGTTATTTTTTAGCGCAAAATTTAGTCACGTTTTTTTGCTGAAAATATAAAAAATAATTTTGCGACAAATAATATTCACAAATTGTGAACATTTGCAGACAAATAAATTTAAGATTTTTCAATGAGCTTTTGTCACGCAAGAAAACAAGCAAAAATGGTAATAGTGCATATGTATTAATAAAAATGCATACATATACATACATATGTATGTACATGTGCCATTTTCTCCCCCCCCCATCTTCCCAAAATGTAGGGATGATACCAATTCCTTAGGAAATTTTTTAAATGATTTTAAGAATATTTGGACGCAAAAGAATATCTGGAAAATATCTCGCAAAGAATGCAATGTTTTGGGCAGTATTTTTAACTTAAAAAAAAAAAAAAGCGCAACAACAATTTGGACTTAAGATACAGTAAATGATTTGAATTACTATACTTGATCTGAATTACTGTAAATGATTGTAAAAAATCAAAGATTTTTCTAAAATGTGAAGGATTTTTTTACTTCACCTACGATGGTATTCGAAAGCCAATTGAGTAATTAAGAATAAAGACTTTTAGCACTGGCATTTCTGAGAAATCGTATGCGAAATTAATTGGATCTTTGCGTTGTTTTTTATTCGGCGAAATTTTCTTTTTATATCAGCCCTAAATTGGTGAGAAAATGTTTATTTCTATATTTAGCATTTTCGAGCGATTTTTGTAATTTTTAGAAAAAATATGCTACTTTTTTTGCAAATGCAAGGCTTTTCCGCAAACACATTTGATAGCGAATATCCCACCGGAACAATTTCAAGAGATTTGACCATTTTCACTGCGAAATAAGCATAATATGTAATTATGAAAGATGAAATTGTTGGCACTGTCGTACTGTACAAACAACGATATCTCTAACAAAGTTAACAACTGTAGCGCACACCAGGGGTGCTAATATTTACGATTTACGTATTTACAAAATATCGACCAATTTTCGTAAATTTTCATAAATTCTTCAAAAAAATCTTTTCATTTAATTTTTCTTCAAACATTTTGCAAGTCAATTGACATATTTTAACGCAATATGTATTTAAATTGGCGCAATAAATCGGTTTTTAATAAAACAGAAATTTTTTTCTAAAAAAGTAGAAAAAAAACCCAAAAAAATGCAAATTTTCAATCGAAAATTGAAAATTTTTGATTTTTGATTTACGATTTACGACATTTACGGCTTAGGCTTAGTCCTATTTTTAACATTGAAAATTTATTTTCGTATCACACTTGATACATATGTACATATAACAAATCAACCCGTCAAAATGTTCATAAAAAAGTGTTTTTCAAACCAATTATTTTCCTCTTTTTTTGTTCAAATGAAATTCATTATTAAATTTATTCGAACATTTCAAATTAAATTTCTTTTTTTGCAAGTTTAACTTTTCTTTTTTTTCGAATTAACTTAAAGTTCACAATGCCAGTTGAAGTTGAATTTTTCATTTTCAGTTTTTGTTAAATAGAATTTTTTGCAAACTTCTATTTTTTAATTAAATAAAAATTTAAATTTGTCAAAAAATAGTTAAAATTGAAAAACTGTCATTTTGAACTAAAATGTTTTTCAAATTTTTGATTTTGTAATTTGAATTTAATTTTTTTCAAATAAACTGGTACTTTGAACTTTTACATTAATTTCATTGCTAAAAAGAAAAGTAAAACTCTGTTGAATTTTCATAAAAATTTTGTAACACATAACATTCGAACAATTTTTGGGATACTCTGCTATAAATCCATCAATTACAATTACAACACATCTGAATACAGAAACGAAGTATGTACATATTCTGATCTCAGAAAGATCTTAGCTCGGACAAACAAATTGTATTCAAAAAAACGGATAAATTATAATTAAAAAAGTGTTAACACTTTTTTCATTATATCAAAAAAAGTTGCGGTATTAATGCTATTACGCATTTTCAATAGTATGTGTGCGTAATACATACTATATAAATGTGAAATTGTCAGACAAGAAATTTTGAACACAGTTTCGATCGAGAAGATTGCCAATCCCCCCTCTCCCTCCCATACCACTACCACCACACTCAAACCTGTTGTTGTGGAAGGAGGGCGGTACGGCAAGCTTTTTATCAAATCGAGGAGTTTCCTCGTCACATTTCGCAATTACATCTCTGACCATTGACGAAATATTCCGACGTCTCATCACGTAATCGCCGCAATTATTTACAGATTGAAAAATAGGAATATATGAATTTGCAAATTCTCCATTTTGTTGAACTTTAATTAATTGAAAGTGTTTTGTGGTATTATATCTGCAAATTATAACGGTCTTATAGTGTTGGTTGGTAAACTTTTTCCGCAATTTATATTTTCCTTTAGAATTTACACACATTTAGTTTATCATATTTCAAATAAAAATATTTACATTGCGGAAAGCTGATTAAAAACGGAACTCTTATTTGATAACAGATAAGCAACTATGAAAGCAAGTGAGTTTGAGCTTGATGACTTTTGAGGATAAGTGGCCTGAATTCATCGAAGAAGAATGGAAGAAGACGTAAAAAAGACAAAAAAAAGAAATGGTAGAATATTTACAAAATAAAATATAGATAAATAAACGCGTGGAGATAAAATTGCTAACTATGCAAAAAAATGCGTGCTCCTCCCATCCAAAACGCAGTAACCACACCACAGGCAGCAAGGCAAGGCAGGAGGCAGGCCGGCCGGCCAGCAGGCCGGCCGGCAGGCGAGCATTTTTTACGTTTCAAAACGAGAGCAAAAGGCAAAAACGTCGCTAAAAACTTCAAAGTGGAATTTTATGCCTTTTAAGCTTAAGCGTTTTTTGCCGTTGTTGTTGTTATTGTTGTTGCTGCGGATGGCGATGTTGTTGGCTGCGGATGGCGATGTTGTTGGCTGCGGATGGCGTTGTTGTTGTTGTTGTCGAATTTATTGATGTTGTTGCTGTAGCAGCTATAGTCATCATCATTCGCTGTTATTTCGGGAAAAAAGGAGAAGAAAATTGGCTGAAAACGAAATTTTTAACCCTTCCTTTTTTCCCAATTTTTTTTTGTTCGAATTTGGCCAACATTTGGGAAATTTTTTTAGCGTTTAACGAAAAAAAGAGAGAAAGAGAGAGAGCAAGTTTCTCAGAAAGTAAAACTTTGTTTGATTTCGGGAAACAAATTAATTATGTAAGTAAATTATAAATATGTATGTATAAGGTTTTAATATTTATATTTTACATATATATGAGAATTTCTAATTTATTGTTGGAAATGTCGCGAATTATTTCTCCCCTTTTTCCCTACTTGACATTCAAGAATATTCAATAAGTACAGAAATTATTAAAAACAAATAAATTCGCTTTATGGCGGGAAAAATTGAGAAAACTTTTTCGCAAATCCTTCAAAACATTTTTCGTAATCCTTTTATACCATTAAACGTGTATGTATGTACACCACATAAAATAAATAATTAGAAAAAACGGGAATAAAAAATTATTTTGCAATTTGTCTTAGCAAAAATTTTGAATAAAAAACAAAAAAACAATAGAAATTGTCAGAAATCAGCTAACATATTTTTAAAAATTCCAAAAAAAGTAATTTTAAGAAAAAAATTATTTTTAATATTTATAGTAAAGAAATCAATTAAAAATAACAATGTTATAAAATATTAATTTCCTTCAGATGGAGAGAGACAAAAAAGTTCCGCAGAATAAAAAATAAAAAATTCAAATACTAATTAGCTTTTCTGTTTTTTGTATTGTAATTTTCGAAAAGAAAAAAAAGAAAAAAATACGCAATTGCAATATCAAATATAACGAGAATTGTTGTAAGGAAATCAAAAAATAGTTTCGACAATTCTTTAAATATGAATTTTTAAAACATTTTTGACAATCGATAAATCAATTGTTTTACATGTGTGTAAAAAATACATTGTATGTACATATGTATGTGTGTACATTTTCTTGTATCCATATTATTTTTCATAAATGCTATGTAGACCACATTGGAAAGCCGAGAGAAACTATTTAAAAATATTTTTAATGTTAGAAATAAAAATGTTGAAATGAAAAATGACATATTCTTACATAAATATTTTTGTATTACAGCCAAGACTGTGACTTGACTCATTTTGACTCATGATTATTACAGTTGAATTGTGAGTCAAATGACTCATATGAGTCACAAACGTTTTCACAAAGGCACACCGACATTTGCGGACGGACATTTGCGGACCCGACATTTGCGAACGAAATAATAGCAAAATTTTTTATTTTTTAAAATTTTCAAAATTTTTTAAAATTTTCAAAAATTTTTCAATTTTTCAAAAATTTAAATTTTTTTAATTTTTTTCCACTTTGTCCATTGATTGCTTAATTTGGTTCTTTCGGGTTATCGGACCCCAAAAAAAATTTTTTTTAATGGTTTTTTTAGGTTTTCCGGCTCGGAGAATTCAAATTTAATAGTGTTTTTTACTTTTTTAGTTGTTTTTGTGCAGTTTTTGACAGGTCGCTAAAAAACATTATTAAATTCGAATTCTCCGTGCCGGAAAACCAAAAAAAATCATGAAAAAAAAATTTTTGGGGTCAGCTAACCCGAAAGAACCCTTAATTTTTTAAATTTGCAAAAAAATCTCGAAAACATTTCAATAAGTTTACGCGCGCTTCAATACCGTCTAATGGGAAATAAAATAGATTACATAGATGAATAAACTGTTTAATGAACATTTTTAATTGTACTTATGTGTGGATTCGTCTTTTACATTTTTTGCGAAAATGAAAGTTTTATTATGTTGATTCATTGTTTCAAACATAATTTTAGAATTACATAATGACTTATTGAAATGTTTTCGAGATTTTTTTGCAATTTTAAAAAATTAAGCAATCAATGAACAAAGTGAAAAATTTTTTTTTTAATTTTGAAAATTTTTTAAAATTTGAAAAAATTAAAAAAAATTAAAAAATTTTGAAAATTTGAAAATTAAAAAATTTGCTATTATTTCATCCGCAAATGTCGGGTCCGCAAATGTCCGTCCGCAAATGTCGGGTCACCTTCACAAACGTTTCATAAATCATCTCGGAAAAAATTGAATAGTAAAAATAATCCATGTTTATATGTACATATGTATAATAAATACATTTTTTAATTTTTATAAATTAAGAAAAAATTATTATCAAGTTTTTATCAAAAGTGTTGACTAATGTTGAAATTAGCCCATTTCAAATGAAGGATTTATTTGAAATATGATTAAAATGAGTTGAATCGTCGAAGATTCGTGGTTCAAGTTGATTACAGATTTTCCTAAAAAATAAAAAAGAGGACATGTTATAGACGTTTCTCCAAAATTTGAGTGGTTGAGTGAACATAAAAGTTTATTTTTAGGAATCAAATTTTGTTTTGTTGTCTGATTGTATGACTTGTATTGAAGCAGACAATTTAGCTGCGTCGCGCCGTCAAAAATCAGGCTAAAAGCCGGCCACAATTGGCAAGTAATCGTTTTATTGGCGTATGACTATTTATCCTTTTCCAACAAGTAAACGCAATATAGCACAACATTCTGCGTTACGGCAAAGTGCCAAAATCTTTTTGTTGAAGTTATATTTCTTTTACTTTTTTGAGTTTATATTTCTTCTTCGTTTTTTTCGTTGCGTTTATCGCTTATTTCTTCTTTATTTCAATCGTTTTACTGCAAGACTACAGAATAGAGGCCGTCGAATTTAGCGACACGTCTGTCAGGGGTGCTACGAAAATAATTTTTCAATTTCGTAAATCGAAAATCGTAAATTTTCAAATTTCGGTTGAAAATTTGCATTTTTTTCTAATTTTTTTCTAATTTTTTCCTAATTTTTTTTTCAAGAAAGTTCTGTTCATTTTGCTTTTTTTGCTGTTTTTATTTT
>SAUE01000025.1:44514-98915 GCA_009724625.1 Deladenus siricidicola
AAATTCAAATTTTCTTGGAAAATGTTGAAAAATTTACGAAAATTTACGAAACTCGGCCGATTTTCCGTAAATCATAAATCATAAACTTTGGGCCAAAAAAGCCGTAAATACGTAAATCGTAAATCGTAAATGTTAGCACCCCTGAGTGTCTGTCATTCTAAAGGTTTCGTCGAGAAGATTCAAAAAATATATACATTTGTACCGCCGAAATAAACCACTGAGAAGTTATGATACTTTGAACTTATCAAAACCAAAGGGGGGACCAAGTTTTCGGAAAAAATTGATTTGAAAAATTCATCCGCATTCCAGTGACATAGGATATGTGTAAAAGTCGCAGTCCCACATTTGCAAAATCATTTTCACTAAAAACCTTTGGGTATGTTACTTTGAACTATTATACCTTGGTCCCTCCTTTGGTTTTGGTAAGTTCAGAGTATCATAACTTATTGGTGGTTTATTTAGAGGGTACAAATGTATATATTTTCTGAACGAAACCTTTCGAATGACACCATCCGTGCCGCTAAATTCGACGGGCTCTATTATGAAGTATTGCCCGTTCTACTTTAGCTTCGTGTTGTGACGTTTTGTGGTCTCACTGTAAGTAAGATATGATGTGCAAAAAAATAAATATTTTAGGTCAAATATTTCGATGAAAGATATTTACAGATGTGCTTAACTAGATGTCGAATTAAAGACAATCGACTTTTGAGCGGAAATTCGCGTGGAAATAATGTCGTCAAGGAATGTGAGAAAGGATGGGGGGGGGGTGGGGGGATGAAGATGATGATGATGATGATGATGATGATGAAGACGTGATGACGAAGAACAACACAACGCGGCCAAACGGGACAATAATTTAAGAACAAAAAAAAGAAATCCCCGAAATTGGCCGTTTCCGAAGTTTTCTTAATAGAAAAAATTCCATCTTTTGCCTCAGGCATCAACCTTTAAATAAGCAAAACAGAAAGAAGTCTTTCTCGCATAGACGCGGGACGTCGAAATTTGAAAATTAGAATATAAAAATAAGGGGCACATATATATGATGATGTCTGAGTGGGAAGATTTGCTTTTATCAAAACATTTTGAAATAAATTACTTTATTACACACATACACACACATATAAATACATATATGTATTCTATCAAAGACCACTTCGAACGCCTTGGCTCATATCCAACACAAACAGACAAGGTTTGGCGTGCGCCAACCCGAAAAAAACAAGTTGATACGTCTTTGGAAACACATTTTTTCTTCATAATTTGCAGAACAATTTTTTAGTAATACGTCAAAATCACACAAAATACGTCCAATCATGTTTATGTGTTTTCCATAAACAACAGAAACGGAAAAAAAAACTTCGTCAAAAAACATTTTCGCCGAGATTGCAAAAAAACTACAAGCGGGACAAAGTACAATTTTCGAAAAAAAATTGTTTTGTTCTAATATCCGATAACTGGTTCTAAAATTTCAAAAAAATTGGGTACCCCCTCCCCCTTATCAGTACGATAACCAATAAATAATAACATATGATAGCCATAAAGTCCTTCATGGCCAAAATGAGTTATTTGAATGAGTTGAATTTTCTTACGCATTTATGTATAAGTGTTCTCCATAAAAGCTAATCATTTTTATCGTTCATTTCTACAGTTAAAATATGATCCAAATGAATCATTCCTACAGTTTTGTGATTCAAGTGAATTATTTTCCACCATAAAAATTTTAATGTGAGTCAAATGATTCACGAGCCACAAAATAAGTCAAATGAGTAAAAAAAAAGTTTCAAGATTTTGAATCATTTACTCACTCGAATCAGAGTTAAAAGGAGTTAAGTGACTCATTTGAATCATTGATTTAGATGACTCATGATACATATCGCATACCTAATACATATGTAGAAGGCTGCATTTCTGCTATCCAGCGGATCGGTCGTCATTTTCCTTGGATTTCCTTGGTTGACAAACCATTTTCCTTGGTTGACAAATTTTTACGCACCTACATACAAGTAAACACAAACACTGGTCGGGACCACCCTCAGATTTAACTCCTTGAACGGCTCTGGCGCGTCAATTTCATTCCCATTTATATAGGCTAAAGTAACGGAACTTACAATGGTTTCTGCCAACGCCAGACATTGACATGCTTACACACTCTTTTCACCATTTATTTGCTTCTTTGTACTTTTAGCCTCGCAGCTTCTTTTGTAAACTTAAGAAAAAACCGCAATACATGTATATATAAATATAAAAGTTTATGCGTACATAGATTTTAGGACACAATAGTTTCCAAACCTCACAAATACCAAACATTAATTGAGATGTTGCATCCCCGTTTCGGTAATTTGAAGCACATTCATTAAACATACATACATATATATCAGGGGTGTAACGAAAATAAATTTGAAATAAAGGACTTCTCAATTTAGAAAATCAAAAATTTTTATACCCCTGACATGTACTTATAGGCGTTCAAAGCTTGCTTAGAGGCTATGTAGCTATGACATGCAGTGATGCGACATTTGCGGACAACTTTTGAGGATGGGACATTTACGGACGAAATAATTTGTCATTCTTTTTTATTTAAAAATTGAAAAATGTAAATTTGCATTAGTTTACATTCCTCCCCCTCCGCAGACTGATGCAGAAGGCATAAAAAATTTCAGTCTTTTTCGTCCTGATTCTGAATCTGATATTCATTTTGCGCGAAAAATAATTTGACTCGAAAATTCCCAAAAACTAGAAGAGATTTTGGAGGAAGCAAGTTTCTGAAAAAAGTTTATTTTTTTTATTTTCTTGAAACCATACTCATAATGACGGACGTGGAATAACTAAAAAATAATTTCATTCCCAGCCTCTGCACCATTTTATGAATTCTCCCGTATAGTTTTGTTATCGAAAAGAATAAATTAACAAATTCGTCTGTTACGGCACACGAGGCGGTGCTATATGTATGGACTAATCTAAAAAACAAAACTTTCCGAATAAATGTCTGGCGAGTTTTTATTTTTTATGTCACACATTTGTGACTATCAAAAGGAACCCCTTCATATAGTCTTCAAATTTAAAAGATTTTAATTTTTGAAAATTTGCTTGATCATGCCAAAAATCGACTTTTCCAAAGATCGACTTCATGCCAAAAATAGATTCACTTATCGATAGTGGAAGGTTAAAAATGGCTCTCCATAAAAATTTTTGAGGAAGTTCGGTTGTAGTGATATGCGGCCGCCTCCAAAGTGGACCAATATGGTAAAACGCGATTTTAATATTTTTGACTCTAAAGTACATATACACATGCTCCCAAGCTACGCATCACTTCGTGTTATTTTGAAGCGATTTGGAACAAAAAACTGTATAAAACTGTATATGTGTCACACTTCTGGTGGTGGAGACTCTACCGTCAAGGAGTGTGGTCAAGCATACAGCACACAGTTATTCACATTTTCTGCAAAAACAAAACAAAATAGTCAGAGCGCAAAACACGTCTTGAAAACGTAAGAGAACAACTTTATTCATAAATTATGCGAAGAAGATATGGTTATATAATATATGTAACTTATATTTATTGTATGCATGTTATATCTATTGTATGTATCAGGGTTGGGCGGAAGTAAAAATTTTCAATTCGGAATCCGGAAGAAATAAAAAAAATTCGATTTTTTCTAATTTCTGTCATGTTTGCTGTCATAATTTGGCAATTACAAATATATATTTTTTACTTGAAAATAACAAATTTCGACAATAACTAGCAATTGTGATAAAATAACTTAAATTCGAGAAAATTAACGACCCAAAAAAATTATGAAAGCAAATAGACAGAAATTTATATTAAATGGTAATTCGTTAAAAAATTTAAAAGTCGTTTTTTACTAGTCCAAAAACTTCCGAATTCCGACTCGAAATAGCCAAAAATTCGGAATTCGGAATTCCGAGGCCAAAAATGGCCGAAATTTCGCATTTCGGAATTCGGAAGTCGGAATTCCGCCCAACCCTGGTATGCTCTTATTTCTCCACTCGGAATATCGGCCAAAACACGATTCCGCGCAGTTTGTTGTGATGGTTTTTTTTGAAAACAAATAAAAGTGATGTGATTTTGTGAGAATACCGTAGTAATCAATTATACCGAGTTTTTCATTCTGTAACAAAACAGTTTTTTGGGAATTTTATGTTCATATATGTATGTAAAGCCCTTTCTTTTTTCGAAATTTGGGATACATTTCTGAATTGCTTTTAACTTCTTTCTTTTTATGAAACTCTTATATTTTTAAATTCAAAGTTTGGTGACAATAAATTTGCATTGAAAACTTTTTTTATTCAATAAATGCTTTTATTAATTTCGAATTGTTAATTTTCTATTTTAAAAGAAATTATTTTCTTTGCGAAGTTATTTTATTATATATTTTCTTTTATTCTAAAATTCAATTACACATTCTTAAGATATTATTATTGCGAATTTTCCGAACAAGCTATATGTGTGAAAATGAGTTGGTATCGGCGGTCTAGCAACAACAACAACAAAAAACCAAAACAAACAAAAGGTTAGGCATTTTTAATGGGCTATATTTTAGGGCGAAATGTGAAGGTGGCTGCTTGTGGCATTGTGTTGGATGGAGGAGGTTGGCTGGGAATGGGTTGCGCTGGGCAACTGCGCAAAAAATATTTCCCACCCCTCCTTCCCCCCCCCCTGCCTCCCTCCCTCCCTATGGCGAGCATATTCCCTCGGCGTTAGAACCGTTTTATGTGCTTTGTCTCATAAATAATTCAATAAACAATAAAAGCTGAAAAAATCGACCAAATAACATTTACTTATTTGCACACTTTCGAGCAGCTTACCTGTCTTTCATGCTACCCCCCGATAGCGGCTGTCGAACACGCAAACGCCGCCGCTATTCCGCAACAGGCAAATAGTACAATAAAATTAATTTTAAAAAATTTGGTCTCCATTTCCAATAATTCAATTTTTGCCATTTTAAGTCAGATTTCATAAGATCGTTCTTTATTTTTTTACGTTATTGTCTTTCACAAACTTTTTCCTAACGTATCATCTACATATCGATTGCGATTTCAAGTATAGAGGAATGATTATAAATTAAAATTGAACAAAACGATTTCTTTACAAAAGAAATTAAAACGTGAAAATATTATAATTTTAATTTTGGACAATATTTCAAATTTATTAACCAGCCATTTTCTTTTATTGTTTTTTTATAATTTTCACATTCCTTGGATTATTGCAAGAACATTTAAATTTATTTTCGCTGTGTTCGAGACAAGATTTATGTTTAAAATCCCAAAAATGTGATCGGCGAGCCTTTTTCAGCTTTCTTTATGAATTTAACGCTATTTCCATTTTATTTTTAACGCTTTCTACCAAAATATGCATATATGCATGCATTACAGCACATTGTTCATGCATTACAGTACTTTTTTCATTCATGCATTACAGTAACTTTTCCAACAATCGCAATATAGTGGATTATTTTTTAGAGCTTCAGTATCGAAACGATGAAAAAATTGGTCGGCGGCAAAACGAAGAGCGAAGAACAAATTTCAGTTATGGTAGTTTAGTGTGTGGATACTAATTTCGTTCATAGTTTAATATACTTGTCACATTGTGTATAATAGAGTTTGTCACACGAAATTTTTTAACAAAAAAAAATTCAGAGGGGTTCTCCGGCACTAACCGCGATGGCGTCCTCGTCGGTGATGGTGGGCGGCGGCGTCGGCGGCGTCGCGTTGGTAACCAGCGACAAAAAGCTCAAAAACAAATCAATGAGCCATTCCGCGCTTCGCGTCGGACCGTTCGCTTCAATTCGCGAGAACGAAATGAAAAGGAAAAAGAAGGCCAGCCTCGACTGTGACGACGCTGGCGACGAATCTGCCGATGAAAATGACGGCTCAACTGACCGTATTTTCAACTCAACCGCCGCCGCTCAAAATAATAACAAAGATTGCAGCAAAGACGGAAAAATGATGGACAACAATGATGCAAAAAAATAATGTTTCAAATTGGCGCTGGTGAATTATTTAAATTCTTACTTGACGAGTATTTATTTTAATAAATTTTATAAATATATATGTACATATATTGTATATTCTGTTTTGAAATTTTAATCACAGCAATTTAAAAAGCGAAATTATTGACATAACGTAAAAAATAACTTAACAAAACTGATGGAAAAGTTTAAAAATCCTGTATTGACAATTCGTACATGCAGTAACTAAAAAATTTATCTACTTGATTACATAAATCTACAGTATAAAAATATAAACAAATTAAAACATCTAACGGCAATTTTTGTAGAGCGACAAATTCTGCGTCGAATAGCGCAAGTCTGATTCCAATACTCGTTGTAATGAGCTTTTTAAAAAGGCGCATAAACTACAGTATCCCTGATTTTGAACTATCGTACTTGCACAGTAGAATAGACAGTTTTAGTTTTACATGAAATAAAACTCCAAAATTACCAAAATAACGAAAATTTCTTCGTTTCTCTCATACGTCAAGTTGTATGTAATTTCCCATTATTTTATTAAAACATTCCCCAATTTTTTAGCAATGTTCCCCTGTCAATTTTGAGACAATTAACGAAATACCGATATCGTGGTCCTCTGCGAAATGTCTGCCAATACTTTCCAAATACTTTCCATATTTTTACTTTTCCGCTTCATTTCGTCTCAACAATAATTTGCAATTTTTCTGTCAGGCGGCGCAGATAAAACTCATCCGCAATTTCACATTATTGATCTCGACGAAATTATAAATACTTTGGATGTTCCACATTAAAAATAAAATTACCGAAAAAGTGAAAGTCAATCCGAGAAAAAGTTTTGTCAAACGTTGTTTTTCCGTCTTGTTTTTTCCACAATAAAAGAAATTTTCCACAATACTCACTAAATAATTTTAAAAAATTGTTTTTTACCAATGGGTTACTCCCATTTGAACCTAAATGCCTTGTTATCCCCGTTTAAAACAAAATGTAAATTATTTTCTGTAATTTATCAAGAGTAAATCTTTAACCACGAGTAAATTTTTTGTTAATTTTTATACTAACAACAATATTTCAAAAAGAATAAGTGGTATTGATTCTTAATATGTATAACAAAAGCAGTAGAAAAAATCGTGATGATTACATTTCCTCGAATGATTACCACTCCCCGGGGAAACTATTTACGCGGTGGTTCACTGTTTCGCATGGCGATATTTCTAAGTATTCAATTCGCTAGCGGATTCGCACACGCATGTGGGCAAAATCCCGGACCCGGCCAGCATTCGAGAGACCTAACGAGAGCATCGTATACAGACGCGAAATTTGATCAAGCACCAATACAGCCCGTCACAATGCGTAAATCGGCCGAACGGTAAGTTGTTGAACAAGTTATTTTAGAGTGTGAGTTAAAATTGTTTTCTTCTTATTTGTATTCATAAATGCAGTATTATGCATATTAAACGATCATTAGATCTTTTTTGAATATATACACGAGGTACTGAATTTTAATATTATACATAAGCCATTTTTGTTTATATCATATGAGTCATATGAAAAGCTATTTTGAAAAACCACATGACCCAAGAATTTGTGGTTTAACACAGTCCATATTAATGCAGCTTTAAGACCAGCGGAAGTAGAGAGCAATGAGTGGAAAACAGCAGCCGGTGGAGTTGCTGTGGGTGCCACTGCTTCCGAATTGCCTCGAGGTGCATCTGCAACTGGGAGTGGGCGGTCACTTTTTGGAGATCCCATTCATGTAATCGGAGACAAACTCAATGAATTCAAAAGTGGCCTCAACAAAGCAACAGAGGAAGCTCGAGCAAGCATTTCACAGGCATTCCGCAATGCTGGACAGTCAGCTGTAGCAAAGCTGAAAGAATCACAATTGTTTATGTCAGATAAATTTCGACCACTGGCCGACGCTGCAGCTCAGATTTTTAATAAACCCGGTTCTTCGGATAAACAACGATGGGATCAAGTATTTATTAATTGCTCATATATTGTATATGCATAATTTTCTGTCCATGACCCACGAAAAATTCTCCCGATTAAAACTTCATTTTCAGTTAGTTCAACGAGTGGACTCAACCGATCTCACCGACTCTGACAAACGCGATTTTTATCAAAAAATTGTCGATGCGATAATACCCAAAGGAAAATAAAACACGCAAATTATTTCACCGTGGCCGAAATTGTTTAAGATTTTAGATCATTGATAATGTGCAATAAATAAAAATTTATCGTTTTAATAAATTAAATTCAAGTGATATGCATCTTCAACTTTTAACACAGCGTATTTTTATCGTTATCACATTTGGTGGTAGTCGGTTCGACGTGGACGGGTGGATCCATGGCTCACCAAGTCACTCGTCACACTATTACTATTGGCCGCTATGTTAACCGCACTTGGTAAACGCATGATTTCTAAATTAAATGCTAGTAATAACAGCCATAGCACAAAGCACTTTCGCAATCCTGTGACACAATACAAACACATGGAAGTATAGAAAAGTAGTGGTCTGAAAATATGTTAAAATATCTCTTAGATATTCTTACAAAATCTTCTTATTAGAGAAGATCGAACAATTTTTTTGTGATAATGCACTTGGAGTTTTTTAGTTCCTTCTTTTTTGTGTACCATAAAAACAAATTTTAAATTACGAAACAATTTTTTATAGAGATTCTCTACAAATTATTTACATGGCGAATAGATATCACAGATGCCTTTTTTGATAAAAACACACAAAATCAACCTTACTAAAACAACATACATATATATTACGATTACCTAAAATAAATAATTGAAAATCTATTAAAACAATTATTACGGAATGAAATTTTTTATGCCTTTTGGGAATATGCATTTTGCACTTTTTAATCGAAAAAAATCTTAATTATAAGAAGTGACATTTCGAAGAGTTCTTACAAAAACAATGTGGACACATGAAAGTATTTTAAATAATAGCCCAAACGCTCAGCACACACGCCTAGTTAAGCATTCTTGCGATAGACAGCAGATGACAGGCTTGTGACCGGCATATTCTTTCTAAACTTTTTTCGCTGACAAGACGCACACACTCCTTCTTTCACAGTCGATTCACTCTTACAACTATTGTCATCTGGTTGATCTAAATTACAATAACGACAAGAAGTTTATATAAATAACTAGTTATAAATTAGAGCATTTGTATTAAAATAATAGGAAATTCCAGAAAATATTAACCCCAATATAATTAGAATTTATCTTGGTTTTACAACTCTCAGATAAAATTTTGATTTTACATACTGTTAAAAGTTTTCAAAAACTAATTTACAAAATCTAAAATGTTAGCTCTTTTGTCTGCAAAACATACAAAAATGTAGGTAGAATAATTGAAAAGAAGGCAAAAAATAAATTAAAAGCCAAACGATATAAAGGAATATTTCAAAAAGATCACGTACAGAAAGGAAAAAATCACAATTAAAACAATATTATAAAAAAATGTAGCCTCACGCACCAACTAACCAATTATTTCACTCTCAAATTATCATCTTAAAAAAGGAATTTGCTATCAAAAATAACAAAAATTTACTAGAACTTTTTTCCTAATAAAAATAGCTAGCTGCATTTTTATGGATGCTGATTCTGTTGGCGTTGTGAGCTACCCGAGTTTTGTACCACCGACTGAACGGTATTCATTACCACCGTACCTCCATACCATCCTTGATTGGTGTAGCGAATCTCTTCCTTTTTCACAGCCAGCTCCAACTGATCACTTGTAAATTTGACCACAGTTCCAATTACTCTTGCTAATGTCTACAAATTACAATTGTATACACCATATAAACAATGTTAAAATTTAATAAAACAATGTTAAAATTAAAAAAAAACTTACCACAATCTCTTTGCCCAATGTTTCGCGTTCGGTCATGTATCGATAGAGGACGTTACGTAAGTACTAAATATTAGTAATTTAATTTATTACGTCGTAATAACGAACGCGAGAAAAAAACAACAAAGTAAACCCAAACATACGTTAATATACAAACATAAAAAATTGTAAGAACCAATTACAGAAAAAAAAGTTAGAAATTACCTCAATTTCTGTTGGTTTTGACAGTTCGCAGAGTGCCTCCAATTCGCCGCAGCGCCTTAAAAGCTCGGAATTTTCCTGAAAGTATGTTTGGTTAGAAAACAACATACATATGCATTTGAATGACAAGACTACTGGAATATCGTACAACACTGGAATTCCGCTTTCAAATTTGCATACTCCCTCCCATACTTTATTCACCAACAATGATGTATCAGTTAATAAGTTGAACCTGTGCAAGTGTGTCAATTCTCTCTTTTTCGGCTTGATTGAAACGTGGAATATTTTTATCCTCGCACATCGCGTCCAATTCGCCACGCCGTTTTACCAATTGTTTGTTTTGCTAAAATTTAGACTCGCATATAAATTAAAAATGTTAATTTTAAATACAAGAAACATCTTGATTTTTCGGCTCAATTTCAAAGCTCATCAAAAATCAAATTCAAGCAAACGTCGGATTTGCAGTTACTCAACAACATAAAAATGATACAAATACGCCAAATTTATTACTAAATCAACTGACTCACCGCATTCATCGTACGAATTCTTTCTTCGAACGCCATTTTTGTAGTTGTGAACTCGGCAATTTCAGATTCCAAATTATGAATTTTGGATTCCAGATGATGCTTCGACTCTTGGTATTGAGCCTTAAGCTGATCATTCTCCTACAATAAACATATCCAAAATTTACTTAAAAACTAAAAATTTTCCGCCAGAACTTACGGATTTTAAGGTTGACAACTTTTTCTCCGACGTGGCTCCCACCGTCGAAAATTCATCGAGTCTTGCCTGCAAATTGGCGATTTCGGATTTGGACGTTTGCTCCAACTCGTTTTGCTTTCTTCTCAATGCTTTGTTCTCCTAAAAAATAGTTCCCAAATTGTTTTACAATACAATGAAAAATAAATCAATCCGCTTTAAACAAAACAATATAGTGCGTGGAAAACAATTAAGGGAAGCTTGGGCCTATTTTTATTCAAGCTCGGCCCAGCCCGATAAAGTGTAGACCAAATCGAAGTGTGGGCCGGCCCGGCCCGATTGAGCCAAGGCAATTTTTTTTTATTTCCAAATTAAAAAAAATCAAAATATTTATTAAATTAAAAAAAAATTTTTGAGACATATTTTTATTAGTTTATTTTTTTTTATTTTTGTAATGAAATTTTTTTGGGGTCTCTTTAAACCAAAAAAAGTATTTTAAAAAGTATGTATAAAATTTTCAAAATGTAGCTAATTTTTTCGAAAATCGAAAATTACGCCAATTTCGTTCTTATATTTTCTTGATAATCTTTCTTTTTTTTACCGAGCCAAAGCAGGGCCGGCCCAACTCGGGCAATCGCAGGGCCGGCCCAATCAATTCTGGGCCTGGCCCGCTAACCACCCTTAAAAATTAAACCATTTCCTGCCATTTTAAGAATTTCCTGTCATTTTTAATAAATTAAGCAATCACTTACGGATTTCAAGGTTGATATCTTTTTTTCTGATGTGGCCCTCTCTGTCGAAGATTCATCGAGTTTTGCCTGCAAATTGACGATTTCAGATTCTAGATGCTCCTTCGACTCGTGGTATAGAGCTTTAAGTCGATCATTTTCCTACAACGAACATAAGCAAATTTAACACCACATTTTTATTTTACTTAAAAGCATTAAACATTCAAACTTGAAGAATATTATTGCTAATAAAATTCATTTTCCTTTGAATTTTACAATTTTTGCAGAAACGCGTTAACTCTCTGATCAAAAATAAATTCAATTTTACATCATAGTAATTTTAACAATTAAAAATTTATGATAATGCTTTTTTCTAAATCATTAATTTCATTTGATCTTTAAAAGACTTAAAGCGACATTAAAGGACTTTAGCCGAGCGTAGCGAGGTGAAAAATCAACTGACTTACCGCATTCAACGTACGAATTCTTTCCTCAAGCGCCAATTTTGTAGTTGTGAACTCGGCAATCTCGGAGTTCAAATCATGAATTTTGGATTCCAGATGCTCCTTCGAGTTTTGGTATTGCGCTCTAAGCTGATCATTCTCCTACAATAAACATATGCAAAAATTTAACACTACATTTTTGTTTTCATTCATGGCAAGAAGGGAGGATGAGTCAGAGCTCACAAAAACACAGTTCAAATTTTCAAAGCTCCATAATCCGGTCAGTTTTAGTAGGGGGACAAAATTGAGTAAATTATGTTCTTGAAATAATGATTTTTCTTTTGCCTACAAAATTTTCAAAAAATACAACTCTTTAATATTGAAATTTTCTAAAAACATTACCACGCAATTTCAAAAATTATTTATTTATATCAGTTACGCATGCATTTTTCTACAAAACGCGTCTGCGGTTCGCGAAAAACGCATGACCCATTTGTCCAACTTAAGCCACAACAAAACTCGATGAACATACGGATTTAAAAGTTGACATCTGTTTCTCCAATGTGGTCCTCTCTGTCGAAAATTCGTCGAGTTTTGCCTGCAAAATGGCGATTTCGGATTCCAGATGCTCCTTCGAATCATGGTATTGCGCTTTAAGCTGCTCATTCTCCTACAATAAACATATGCAAATTTTAACAATATATTTGTTTAATTTAAAAAATTAAACATTTTCCGCCAGAACTTACGGATTTTAAAGTCGACATATTTTTCTCCGATTTGGCTCTCTCCGTCGAAAATTCATCGAGTTTTGCCTGCAAATTGGTGATTTCGGATTTGGACGTTTGCTCCAACTCGTTTTGCTTTCTTCTCAATTCTTTGTTCTCCTAAAAAATAGTTCCCAAATTGTTTTTCAGAACCAATACAATAAAAAATAAAATAAATAAAACCCATGCACAGTCCAATTTAAACAAAAATAAGTTCATAAAAATCTAAGTTACATTGCTCAAAATGGTATTCGAATCGTCGGCGCCAACCCTTTCCGATGAAAATTCCTCGATTTGGGATTGAAGGCTCGAGATTTTCGACTGATTGGAGTCGATGATAGAATCCTTCTCCGCCACAATTTCGTTCAACCGATTCTTTAACGTCTCAACACTAGCCTCACTTTCGGTAAGACGCGCCGTAATTGATTCGTAGAGTGACTCGAGCTCCGCGCAACGTTTGAGATAGCTTTCGTTTTGCTAAAAGAAATAAACAAGAATAGTACTAGCATTTAATATACCTTGCCGAAAAAATTAAAAAAGCTTATAAAAATTTGAAGAAAAAAATAATCAAATCACAATGATGCCAAATAATGTAAGCACCACATAACGAATGAATTTGCAGTTCCCCTATTTAAAAGATATATCAAAACTTTGAATTTCTTCTCGTCCGTCACCAACATTATTCATTTTGTAAAATAACCACCAAACTCAAGCAACCCATACACATTTATTATAATGTCAAAAAGTTACACAAAGCCACAAATTTGATAGTAAAAAGCTTGGACAATTTAAAAAAATTTCAACTACAAAGCAGGGTTGCACGAAATTAGAGCCATTTTGAGCCTAGCAATTCCGAATTTTCAGGTATTTGGAGTCGGAATTCGAAAGTTTTCCAAAAAAATTAAATCGTAAAATTGTCGATAAATTACTGTTTTTACACGAAATTTTACAATTTTCCCATAGACATGAATCATTTTGCAAGCCTTTTATTATTAAAAAAAAATAGTATAAGCAAAAAAGACTTATTTTTTAGTTTTTAAAATTCCGAATTTAAATTTTTTGTTGAGTCCTCAGAATTCCGAATTGAAAGTTTTTTCTTTCGCCCAACCCTGATACAAACGTTTCGCTATTATTTAAATATATATTCAAAAAAAATTTTTCATTGAATGCGCTCAAAAATGCAAACTTTGTAGTAAGTGAAATTAGCAAAAGTGGTGTAAGTTAGTAAAATGCAAATTATAAAAATTGCAAAGTGCAAAAAATATCAAAATTAATCCTTAGTTTTATTGTTAATTCGTTAACGATGACCATCGCGTTGCCAATTAATGTCCTTTAAAAGCAAAAAAATATATGTTGTTATACACAAAAACGAAAAAATATATAAAGAGAAAAAAAACTACACAAAATTCCACCAAATACGATGAGCTCATCGTCAAAATAAAAAAATAATACCTGACCAATGACGCCGAGTTGTTCTTTGAGAGTGGAGTTCTCACTTTTTAGCACTTCCACCTCCGCCTTCAGCGACGTCACCTCCTCGTCCAGCAGCGCCAATTTGCGTTCGGCCTCCTCACTGTTTTCGGAAAATTGCTTCGACAAATTCTCCAGTGCATCCGTGGTCTGCGTCTCCGAGCTTAATTTACCAGTTTTTTTATTATACGTAATTTTTATTTTTTTACAAAATTTACAAGCATTTCTACCGGTGTGACACATTTTTAGAAGCAATTTGAAGATGCACAATTTTCAGTATTCAATTTTTCTATTCGCATTAATTTAGAATGAAGTGTGGGATCGAACGTTTCAAAAAATTCGAAATTTTCCGTGATAAAAAAATTTATTAATTGCGTGCATAAGCCATGCCCACTCCGCCTGAAAAAAATGCACCCATAAAACGATTTTTGATCTTTTCCTCACCTATTATTCTGACTAGGCTATTAATATTATTTTAATATTACACCTATTATTCTGTTCACAAAAAAAGTTATTTTCGAAAAAATGAAAAAAGTTTTAGTCTTCAAGAATTTATTTTTATTATTCAATTTATTTCAAAAAACGAACAAACTCAAAATTCGTTCGATACGCGCACAAAGATACGTTTTTTGATCTTTTCCTCACATATTGTTCTGTCCAGGCATTTCACGAAAAAAAAGTATTTTCGGACAAATAAAAATAAAAGTTTTCGTATCTTCAAGAATTTTTTCGAAGGACGAACAAAGTTCATGCTTATCTGAACTGGAAATATGTACGTGAAAAAAGTTCGTGTTTACGTGAACCAAAAAAAAAAAAGAAACGAAAAGAGTCATTTTTGCCAAAACTTTTTTTCATGAACTCACTGCCAATTACCAACAAATTACCGATAACTTATGACCATAAATTACCAAAATGAAAACTTTCTGAAATTATTAGTTTAAATGCCTTTCCAAAAAATGAGTGAATAATGTAAGCAAGCAACATCAACATGCAACATTAAGCCATTTTTAGAAATTCGAATTTCTCTCGTCCTAAAGAGGAAGAGGAACCATTCATAAAATTTCATTGTTCCAAATCATACCGAAAATTCCACATACCCGAATCTTCAACTTGTCCCGAAAAAGCCCTTGGCCGTCATTAAAAATATTTGAAGCAGGAATCAATGTAAATTTTTGAAAGAAAATAAACAATTTTTGAGAAAAAATACAATAACTATTAATTTAAAATTTCAATATATTCCAAAAATGTTTCATTTTCTGAACCAAGATGAACAAAAAAAGAAACAAACTGGATGATAGTCGAAGACATATGACCACTGTCGTTGAAAGTCATGTTAAAGTCGGTTGACGCCTCCTTATCTCGCCTTTCAACATTTAAGAGTGACTAAAAATCAATTTTATATTGATGTTACACAGAACTTATCTCTCCAGTCTTTTGAACACTTTTTGAGAAAAATTGTTCATGATATGAATTCAAAACAACTTCAAAATATGAAATGATTTCTTTCGGTATAGTGGGTTCGCAGCAGTGTTCTGCAAAGTGAGCAAAAAACTGATTTTGTGCTTTTTTACGAACGGCGAAAAAACACAAAGTGAGCAAAAAAAAGCTCATCGCGTGTTTTTCATTGAAAGATTCTTCGCAGGACCTAATATTTTTTAATTTTATTTCAAATTTCAAGTCATATTTTCAAATTTTTTCAAAAACTTTGCCAAGATTTTTGAATTTGATTTTTTCATAATTTTTTCATAAAATCAATTTCAAAAATCTTGGCAGTTTTTGAAAAAATTTGAAAATATGACTTGAAATTTGACATAAAATTAAAAAATGTTGGGTCCTGCGAAGAATTTTTCAATGAAAAACACGCGATGAGCTTTCTCACTTTGTGTTTTTTCGCCGTTCGTAAAAAAGCACAAAATCAGTTTTTTGCTCACTTTGCAGAACACTGGTTCGCAGTCGCATTTATTCAAAAAAAAAATTGAAATTTTTTTATAAAAGAATTTTTTCGTGTGAAATTATTTCACGTAAAATTTTTCTTTGATCTCGCTGAACGCTAAACACAGCCAGCTGCAAAAAATCAACTATTGTTTTCTAACAAAAGTACGAAAACAAGGAATTTTTGTATCCTTATTCCAAATAAATGCTGTTGACTGAATAAAACTTAGATAATATGCGTCAACAATCGGAGCAAGTTCGTTGAAAAAAGCACCTCAAGTTTATCGATCTTCGCCAAACCACTCTCATAATCTTTTTCGGTTTTGGTTTTCGCGTCAAAGAGCTGTTCATACTGATTTCGCAAGGTCTGGATCTCCTCCTCCTTCTCCAAAACCTTCTTGGAAAGCTCAGCGGCATCCACCTCCTTTGACATAAGACCGGACTCGACGAGGTCATGCGGAATTTTGGACGCTCGACGCAGAGCATCCTCCAGCTCGCTATTCATGCGCATGTTCTCCTGCATTTTTTTAAATTGACGAAAACAGCACAGAATATTCATTCGTTCACCGGTCGACAACACGGAAAATAAATTCATGGAAATCAACAATTTCCCACTTTCTTTAACTCAGTCATTTCGCCAAACATCAACCAGCTTATGAATTTCTACAGAGATTTGTACGATAAAAATGTCCTACCGTCTTTAGGTTTTCCAATTGAATGTTCAAATCGTCGAATTTTTTGTCCTGTGTGGCTAAGGCGGCAACCTTTTGCATTTCGCGCTCTTCGATGGCCAACTGCATTTGTTCCTCCAACTCTTTTATTCTCTTTCGCCATTCGTCGTCCTAAAGCACGATTCGGTATTTTTGGTAGGGAATTTTTGTAATGTTGATTAACGAACCACTTTATTACATTATATGTGTGAACAAACCAAATTAAATTCCGACCAACATCTTAACAAAACATAACATCGACCCGAAATTTAAAAGAAATATACATTTCAATTTATTTCACTTAAATAATTAATTAACTAACTGGACTCAGTCACTGAACGTGTATAACATTTTCCGATTTTCGGCCTTATCTTAATTTTAGAAAAATAAGAAATAATACAATACGATACGAAAATAAATTATTTCGACTGCATGCGACTCTCTGTCCCCGACAGTTAGAAAAATAAGCAAATGGATGCACAGTCCGGATGCAATTTTTGGACAAAAATTTGAGATTTGCGAAAATAAACAATTATTTGCGACTTGTAATTTTCGCAAATTAAATTTATTTGTGGTCCACCTCTGATCCGGATGGAAGTGGATGGACAAATGTAAAAATAGAATCTGCACTCAAAATCAACATTTCTTTTTAAATTTTGTGGACCCAAATGGACGTGGATGGCTGGCAAAACTATCTGGTCCGTATCCACTTTTGTATCCGCATCCGACATTTGCGTCCTGATTCGCCTGTTGCCGGTGGATGCAAAGGGATAAAAAATAACAGCACTACAACTAATATAAATCACCGAATGAACAATGCGCTTAACGCCGATAAAAATACAATTCAAAACAAAGCACTAAGCCACATCCATAACCAACAAATGAACATCATTTCGAACAAAGTCAATAAATGATCGAATATTTTGACTAGAAAGTTTTCTACCTTTCTCATTAATTCGATTGTCAGCTTTTCATTGTATTCCGTGCCGAGCTTTTCGCGCTTCTTTTCTTCATCCTCTTTGACCAACTAAAATTTTAAATTATTTATGTTGGCAAATTAGAGGAATCAATAACCTTAACACCCTCTTGCTTAGCTCTCGACAATTTTTCGACCATATCTGCCTTCTCGCTCTCCAAGTTTACGACGAGTTTGTTCAGCTCGTCCACTTTCGTCTGCCAACGCAGATTTCCGTCTGTGTCTAGATAAAAAATATCCTAATAATAAAAAACAAAAAACTTTCTATAATTGTGAACTAAAAATTGAGGATCTATTAAAGTCTATTTTCACATGAGCTATAATTAACATATGTAGATAAATCCAATTGCGTAAGCTTGTGATACCTTGCTTTTCAAGAGTGTGACATTTGCTAATCCATTTCTCAATCTCCTGGTCCTTTTGTTGTAAAGTACCGTGCATTTCCGCTTTCGAAGTGGCGATCGCAATGGACGCCTTTTCGTCACAAGACGCCAAGCGTTGTGACCACTCCTCCTCCAACCGATCCACGCGACCCTTCCATTCAGCGGTCACTTTTTCGACAGCTGAGTCCTATAGAAAATCGGTGTAATAAATGTTTTGAAACATTCAAAAATTGTTGTTTATAAATCGGACAGAAATTATGGGTAAACCTGATAAAATATATGAAAATATTTTTTTGTCGATTCTAGTAATTGCTATCTATTTGTTCATTTAAGAAAATAATAAAAATTCCAAAGAATAGTTTTTAACTCAAAATCATTACGTACTTGACTCAAATCCGCTAGTTGAGTTTTTAAAGAAGCATTTTCGTCGATTAATGATGAAATTTGAGTTTTATTAGCATTTATACGATCCCTGCACTTCTCCAATAAATCCTGTAATTTTTGAACCTTCGTCTCCGTGGAGCTTCCCTCCTATAAAAAGCTTCGATATAATAATCAGTTATGTTGAAATAAAAATAAAGCAAAAAATATAAAACAATATATGAATACCGTTTTAATGGAGTCCTTGCGGTTCTCCAGCTCTTTCACGCGTTCGAACAATTCTTTCTTTTCGGACTTCAGCTTGCTGATGCGTTGGAGAGCCTTGTCCTGCGTAGTCGCCAGTACTGTCTATAAAATTCATTTTTCTATCGTTATTGATGTGCATATAATGTTCACTGCACCAAAAACTCCAGATCAATTTACCGATATTATCATTGCAATCTTTTCAACTTACTCGGCATTTCTCGTTCTCGCGCACAACTTCCTGATAAGCTTTCGCCACATTGCGATATTTTTGCTTATAGTTCGTGGCCCGTCCCTGGAGTTTATGGAAAATCGAACTCAACTAAATTCATCGCATTTAAAAAAGATGAAACTGATAATAACCATTTAAAATTTATTGTACCTGTTCTCGTGGAGCGCTTTCAAAAGAGTTGGATTCAATGGTACTGCCCGCATTGCTTTCAACGTCTGAAGAAATTGTGTCCAAACGAAGAGCTGCCGCGCTCGATGATTGCGGAAATGTCAAAGCGCTGAATGAACTAAAATTGCGCAAAAAATTAATTTGAAAGGCTAACTTTCTCTAAATAATTTCCGTCCTCACTTAACTCACATTTAAAACCTTTCAAAGTCGTGTCATTTAAAAAGCCACGAGCATAACCTTAAAACCGTACCTTTCATTACTTTCCATGGAAGCATTCGAAAGGCGTCGTACCCGTTCACCCATAAACTCGGACTCGTCGAGGCCCTGCAAAAGGGCAGAAGTCTGCTTTGGCGTAGAAATCTGCAAATTTTAAATAAAAATAAATCAAAACAAAAGTCAACCACTTGAGAATCCAACTACCATTTGATTTCTAATAAAAATAATGCATACAAGAAAGGTTTTTTTAATTAAACCTGTTCATCATCATCCAACGAAATGATCGTTTCAGTCGGCAGAAAAACGTGATCGCTGGTGCTCTGTGAAAACTTTCGTTCACTTTGCTCCGCCGACGGCGACGAATTAGCGGCAAACAACCGGCGAGTGTAGCCGCTGATATCGCTGCCATTGTCACTCTGAAACACAAAGATATTTAAAATTACCCCTAGAATAACACCAAGTACAAAGTCTGTAATAATAATTGGCAAAATAAAAGTGAAAAATTCCAACAAAAGCCTCAACTCACCGTGCCTGTTCGGACCTGTTGAGCAAGATTTTCGCCATATTGAGTCATGGTGGCCTGAAGACGTTTCGCCTCATCTTCCAACTTCGATTTCAGCCCTTTGAACATCCTACGATTCGAATACACATTTATGCCATACAATTCACATAAAGTAAGTAGAAAATAGCAGAAACTAGCCATTGTTTAAAAAAGGTAAGCTCGATATTATTATAAATTTAATTCGGATAAACTTTGCCAAAATTCAACAAAAATAAACAAACACAATAATTTTGATACTTGGGCAAAATTTTAGATCGAAAAGTTTTCGTTAAAATTATCCAATTTTGAAAATTTTGCCACTAAGTTACCCAAAAAACGGCAGCATATACAATATATATTCATTAAAAAAAGGTCTCATCAAACATTCTCAATGTCATTTTTCGTCCTGTTCTTCTTCTTCGTCTTTGTGTTCGATTTGGGTTTGGCCGTTGAAACGGCTGGGGGCTCTTTGTATTTATAGGCGCCGACAAGATCGATCACAGAGCGAGAAAGCTCACACATTTCGAAGAAATTATTTGCCGACTTTTGCAGATATTTAGCATCACTGCACGTTATATCGCTAAAAAATTATACAAAAAAATATTATTTTATAAGAATAAACTTAAATTCGTAAGAACACTACGGTTAAAAAAATAAAATTCTTAATTTAAGTTTAAAACAATACTTAGAAAATATACAATAATAGTTAGAAAACTTACGCGACAATATAAGACTTATCGACGGACAGATTTCGAACAGCGGTACTCCTTCGTGGTTCCTTGTCCACTACCAACGCATTATAGACAATGTTAGCCCGGTTTTCGTCGGTCAGATTCACGCGAACATGCCTATAAATATGTAGGAAATAAATCGAAATTAAATTCGCCATCTACCCACTCACAGTCTGTTTTCCATTAGGTCAGGAGGTGGGTGAGAATCATAAGCCAAAATGAACAGCGAATACTCCCAAAAATGGAAAACAAATAAAAAATGTTTTTTAACATTATACTCCATATAATGAAGTCATGCACCCCGCGGTCTAAAAATTATGAAAAATTCAAGTCAAAGCCAAGGTTTAAAAACTTCTTGAAAATATTTGTAAAAACCTACACAGTGCTTTGTTCCGTAGATGTCTCGCCATCTTCTTCGGATCCACTTTCGTCGCTCAAATCGCTTAGCTCACGATCGATTGCAGACTAAATAGAGAAAAGACGTATATGAGGAAATTGTCATATTCCATCAGAAAAACAAAACAAAAAAGTGTATGTGAGAAAAAATCGATCTACATTTCATAAAAAATATATACATAACATACCATCGAGCGTAAACGTTGCTAAAATCAAGAAGTTTGTTTAGTACAACACAATTTAATACTTCTTCCAAAAGTAAAAAACACTTCGCCAAAGCAACTAAATTCAAACAGCTAAGCGCTGATTACAGTAGAAACTAAGAGTGAGTTCAAGGTTAGAAAATCAAGTTCTATTTCAAAAACTATAAGAAAATCAGCAATAAAGATACCAAAACAAATATTAAAAAAATTAAAAAAAGTAATTGAATTACTTTCATTTTAACAATTTTTAATTAATCCCCAAAAATATTGTAAACTTTAAGAAATATTTGTCCCATCATAAAATACTAATCTTAAATATTATTATGTTTATTTTACATTCATATACAAATTTCAAGCGACCAAACAATTGAAAAGCACTGAGATTTAATTTAATTATAATAATATTAATTTCGACTCTTGCTCATCACTCGATAATGGTAAACGTCCATTGCAGTTTGAGAAATATTCCAACCCGAGCTTATTGTGGCAATGTAGAAAATAAATATGAACGTAATCGGATACAAAAATATGTGTGTATTTTTGAGGAACGGCAAAGCTAAAAATTATTTGGACTTGTTTTGACGAAAAAAAATTAGCTTTAATTTAATTAAAAAAATTATATAATAAAAAAATTTCAATAATATGAAAAAAATCTTAAAAACATTCAAATAAATATATTACAGTAATTACAGTAAAAAGAAGCTTCGTTACCTGTATATCCGAGGAATGTCACGTATACGTAGTAAATAAAAGCAGCACACCAAATCGAATTGCCGAGAAGTCGGGCAAAAAAGTTTGGATAGTCAATCAGTCCTTAAAAAAGTCGATAAATTTAAAATAATATTACAAATTCAATAGAAAACATAAAAATTAAACATATTTAAAAACTATTTATAAAGCATTTAATTAAAAACATTATATTCGAAAACAGAACTTACCTTAAAAAATACAAAACATAAAAATTAAAAAAAAATATTTTCACGCCTTAAGCGGTCCAGCCATTCGTAATAGTATGGGGTTGAAATGCTTGGGTATTCGCAAAGTTCGACGAAAAAAATCAATAAAGGAAGGGAAGAATTTCTAAGAAAAATTTTAATTTTTTGAGATACCTTTTAAAAAAGTTTAAAAAATTGCTTATTTGTTACCCTTTTTACACAACACTAAAATTATGCACAAAACATTCAAATAGAAAACATATTAAAAAAAACCTAACTTACCGTAAAACAACAACGGAAGAATAACGTGCAATAGAATCAACATGGGGAAGAACGCGTTCAAGTGAACGTCAAAGCAATATCCCCATTCAACGTCCTGGTCTTGCACTCTTCGCAAATACCGATTGGAAATAAACCTAGAAAAATTAAATGTTAATAAAAAATAATTATAAAAGTGTGTAGTCAACTTTGCTTTAATGCCCACAAAACTGCCCATAAATACCGAATAAACAAATCCTTTGAAAATATTTGATTTAGTGAGTAACAAAACATTTCCCCCTGAAAAACCCAATATTTTGCTTCATTTGGTCTAAAAATGATTCTATCATTGAAGAACCCATTAAAATCAATCAACTAAAATCAGCTAAAGGTTACTTCTACCGACGCTCAAACCGCTAAAAACCGTTACCACAATGCACTGGCCACCACCACACCCACAAGAATGCAGTCCACAAACACAGCCCATAACAAGAATGTGACAAAGACGAAGAACTGCAAATTCAACGCCAGCGCAAAGAGAATACTCGAGAACGCCAGCCAAGCGCCCAAAAGAACCAAAAAAGCCGGATCATCGCGGGCCCATTGGTCTTTCGTCTCTAAAAAGCGCGTCTTTAACTTAAAATTGAGCCAATGTTAATTACCTCAATACACGCGTAAAAAATAAAAATTCCGACTATATAAATTACTCAAAAACATACTCTTTCTGTACATAAAGTTTCGATAAACTTTTTGCGGATGGATGAGCAAGTAGAGCATTTGCCAAGCAGCAAACTCAAAATCCATTTGTCGAACGTGCACAAGACGGCGGAAAAATCGACTGATTTTAGCGCCGGCGGTCATTCTTACCGCTGTGAAACAACCGACGCTGTCAGCGGAACTAAAAGCAATGACTAAATATGCATAGATACGATATATACACAGAAGTTTCAATTAGTGAAAAGTTTTTGAAGATAATTTTTTGACAGAATAGGTAAACTTTTATATCCAAACTATTCGATAATTTTTTGAATAAGTTCATTTCTCTAAAGCCCGCAAACATATATAAAAATGTTTCCAAAATTTTTTAAAAAAGCAAATTAAATGAAATAAAAAATCGCTGAATTTTGTGAAATCATTTATTTTAGAGCGCATTTTTGAAATTAACAAAATCGATAAAAGTTATACAACTCGAACGGGAATGTAAAGAAACACGCGTGTTAATTTTTTTACATAAACTTTGAGGTTCTCAGCACGACTCAATTAAAAAAATGAATTTCGAAAACACAAATTCCAGCCAAAAATAAAGAGTTTTAGCAGTTTTGGAAAAAGCAAGCGAGATTTTACATTAAATTCCTATGAAAATTTTGCAGTAAGTAAAATATATGTTTTTCGAATTATTCGAACCATAAGAAATTTGTGTCAAAATAAAAATAACTAACGGTAATGCAAAACATAATAGTAAAAATTACGACAATAAAACGTTTGTCCGCCATTAAAATGCACGTAAAAAACAATAATTTAAAATTCATTAATAATAAAATCCATTTTGGATCATATCGAAAAAATATATAAAAAAAGCAATATTTAATATATGGCTTACAGGTAGGGCGCGTTTGCTCCTGGCGTGGAATAACCGCTACGATCAAAGTAACTGTCCCTCTTTTTACCTGCGAAATGAGAGGACGTTGATGGCGATTGTGTAAATCCTAAAAAAGTTGTGTAAATCGCGGTTTCTGAAGATTCAGTGTATTAAATGATCTCGAATTAGGTAAAATAAAGAGAATTTTAAGAATGACAATACCACGGTTGGGAAATGATTCCTTTCGCTGTCCAAAATCTTTCATGTAACCTATAAAAGTTTTCACATGTTCCTCCAAGCAATAAAATAGTGAAAAACATAAAGTAAAATAAGCTACTATCGTTCACACGATTAAGTCCATATTCGAAGATGATTATGTCTATAGAATCATTACTTTTATTAAAACATATCCCGAAACAAAATAACAATAAATTAAATAATTTTGCAGAAGAAAAATTTGTGTCGGCTATTTTTTTATTGTTTGCGATTGTTGGCCACGATGTAGTGGTAGAAGAGCACCAAAATGAAAATCGTAACTCCAAGAACATTCGCCATAATTCCCAATTGCATGTCGCTGATCATTTTTACTGGAAAAATTGTATGAAATGTTTTTTCATAATAGATTCTTCAAAAACCAAAAAAAAATTTAGGATTCAAAAACTTTCAAAAAAAATTAAAAAATATATTTAATAAATTAACAAAGATAAAAGTTATTACCGATTTAAGTTGTGGACGAAGAGAAAATAACTCGATCTTTCGGCGAAGAGATTAATTTGGCTAACGCTGGAAGGAAATCTCGTAGTAGACGAATTTATTTTTGCAAATAAAAGTTTGACACGACGAAATTTCTCAAAAGCAATCTAAAATAGTGCAAAATTGGCGTTCCGTAACACTTTAAAAGAAGAAAAGACTTGACAGAGTCAAGTTGAGACATCGGAAAATCTGAGGGAAAATCTAACACCCAAAATCTAAAACCCTATTTGGACTCTAGAACACGAGTGAAAAGTGCAATTTTTGTTAAATATTTTTTATTTTTTCCGATATTCGACAACCGCTAGTTGCGATGAAGGAATCCGCAGAGAATGACTTCCCACTGGCTGATGACGGTATATTTATCCACTAAAAACATTTTCCCTGTTCAATGCTAATTGGTTTAGACTCCATTCCCAACGAACTTGATAAGACCAGCAAGCAGATTACACTAGCCCAACCTCTGCCTCGGGAAGAAATTGAGGATTTAGAGGAGAAGGCGCGGTTAATCTCTCAAATATTGGAATTGCAGAACACTTTAGAAGGTTACATTTTCCTAGCTTTGATTGACTGTACATTATACATACATATATGTAGGCTAGTTGAATGTGCGTGTACATATGCCACTGAACACAAAGGGACTATTGGCAGTATTCCCTTGAAAAAACTTCTGAAGTATGTTTTAGATCTCAGTCAGCGGTTCGAAAACGTCAAAGATGAATGTTCAAAATTACACTCCGAAAATCGAGTTCTTAACCAGTACATTAAAAATCTGATGTCGTCGAGCACATTGTTTCATCCCGCAAATTCCAATTCAACACTGTCAAAGTAATTTTCCCCATTTTAAATTATATTTTAACTGTGCACTATTGATCTCACAAAGGATTCATGCTTTCATTTTTAGTCGTAACCTTATTGAATTTTTTTATTTCAAACGAATTGCTTTATTTTATTGCATTTTTAAATAAATTTTATAACAATCGTAAAAATTTACTTCCTGATATAGATTTATACAATCAACAACTTGCAATCAAAAGTAAAAATCAACAATTTAGACATGCAGCTGATATGTTTGATGATCATTGTTGGTAGAGTGAGCGAAACGATGTAATTCTATCGTGTGGTGCTATTATTATTAATTTTTTGATTATTAATCTTTTGCAACTTCGAATTTGTACATTTTTTGCACAATAAAATATTAGAGTACTGGCTATTATGAATATACTTTTTCCGCTATCTGATAAAATTGTTTGCGATGGAGGAGGCCGCCGCATCATCGCGCATTCGCTTCAGCAACACGTTCGAGTAGAGCACCATTTCGGGATCTTTGCCCTGCATAACCTGCTCCTTGAAAATGTTTACGACGTATTGGTCGGCGGCCCACGCTCTATTCAATGCGTCGTTATTCGCTGTTATGGCGTTGAGGAGTTTCATTAGCTTCACTTGAAGATGTACTGCCAAATAAGGAAGTAGCATCACCGGATTCTTATTCGACCTAAAATTGCACTTTGTGTTGTGGTGTGGCGCTATACGAGCAAACTGTCAAAACTACCCGAATATCGTTCCGATTTGACTCTTTAAAAATGTGCTATTTGTGACGAAGTTTATCAAAAGCGTCGTAATTCGCTTGATTAGCAATTCCAGTTGATTGATTTTGTTGTTTTTCGGCTGGCCTTGCATCTTCAAATCAATCCGTAAAATTGGTAAAATTATGTGACAATTGTGCAAACCGGAGTAAGCAAACAAATTATACAAAAAATATCAATAAATATTTTTGAATATTTCATTTTCAACAGGAGTGTACGGAATTCCGAGGGTTTTAGGCTCGGATTTTTTTTGGTAATTCTGCTTGATTTTGAAAAAAATCTCATGGATAAAAAACATATATGTATAAGAAACAAATTCCGCGGGTTTTTGGACTTGGGATTCCGAATTGCAGACTTGGAATAGCCCTCATTTTCAACTAGCCACAATTTTCAAACGACGAATTCAAAAAAACCTCTGCCATATTTTGCGCAGCTTTCCAATATTCTTCCACCACACAGAATAGCGCATTCACGAGATGTGTGGAATAGTCGAACCCTTGAAACCTATCGCATACGTACTCGAATTTGCGCACAACGTTTGGGACGTGCTCGATAATCCTGTTCAGCAGCTAAAATCCGATACACTGAACTCCATGTTATTGACTAAATATTTAAAACCGCGACAAACCAGCATCGCTCTCGAGCCCACGTTAAAGTAGTCCGTGGCGATTATGTTCAAAAATATGGTCGGCGCTTGCGACTCCCCATCCAATTCCGTGATCCTCGTGCACGAGTTCATTATTTGGAAACAGGCTGTGCGTATGTACGCGGTGGACTCCGCGTAGTTCGTCGTTAGGTTATTCAGAGCGAGGAGTACGTTGTCGATAATGCCCAGTGTATTCTGCTGCTCCATAACAATCAAGTCCGACTCCGAACACGCTCTAACAAGGCACATGAGATTTTCAATGGCTTTATTGTCGTGCAAAAATATCTAAAATTTAGAGAAAAAACTTTTTATTTTAATGTCAAACATCTTATATCCGATAGTACTTAACAATCAGCAATTTTTAAATTTAAATTTACCTTTGCTTTTAAGTTATTGGTTTGTGCGTTTGCTATGAAGCCGGTTGTGTAAAATACTAGATACATATCTGTAGATCCGAGAATCTGTATTGCGCGTCCCAGCGCCATATCGATGTCTTGAAGCGGTATCTTCGGAGAATCGCTTATTCTCGACAAACATATCGCGATGTTAAGAAGAAGTTTAGGGGAACCATGGTCTAGTCGGTTGGCCAATACCTAAATGAACGAGAAATTAAAAAATTTAAAACAAATCAAAGACAAAAATAATAACAATATTTACCTGTACCCCACCAATCTCAACGAAATAATCACTAATTTCGGAATTATTGAGAAGCTGTGCCAACACCAATACTGTCCTATATAAAGTGCGTTCCTCGGCCTCGGTTTCCATTAATTTTAAGCATAGTTCTATGCCGTTTTGCCTTTTGAAAAACATCTGAATAACCAAGGTACATTCACAACATTTACAATTCAAAAAGAAAATACCTATAAAATTATTAAAAAATTGGCTAAAAAAATTCATTAAAGCATACCAAAAATTTTAGTCTTTATTTATTTAAATATTAGGTTATCTCGTACGGTTATTTGAATCGTACGGTTATTGAAAATTCTTATAAATTTCACAGTAAAACAGTATCTTAAGAATCTTGTTTGCTCACCTTGAGATCCTGGTATTGAACGATTTTCTGGAGGACGTCCAGGACGACGTACTTATACGTACAATTGGGAGATCGTAGCAACTTCATGAAGCTTGTAATTGTTTGTTCGCGTCTCGTGTAACATTTGCACATTCGGCTTGTGCCTTCCGCGTAGAACAATGTGTGAAGAATGCTCATCGCAAAATTACCGTACTTCTCGTCCGGACTAATACGTAAACAAAACAATTTTAAAAGTTATAAGGGCATATCTTATTAGTGATTTAAAATTAGTGTTTTCGAATACAAGCTTAATACAAAAATTCAACAGGTCTCGCAAATGCTTTAAAAATTGATTTAACCATTCATATTACAGAATCGAGATTTTCCATTAAACATAAAAACCCTTCGAAAAACTTCAGAAAACATACTTCAGAAAATCACAAATGGCCACAATTGCTATGCCATTAGTGCGTTGGATTAACTCCCGATATGAGTCTATGCACTTTCGATCGGAGGCCATCTTATGTAGGGTTCGTAGTATTATGTAAATTGCCTGTACATAACAACAGTAATACATATATGTAGTAGTAAATTTATTATACATACATAGATTAGAGTAGATCCATACAGTTTCATGCTAGCAATTATTGTCGTCAAAAATTATTAAAAACTTACGCGTTGAGACATTTTTGGAGTTGTTAGAACATAAAATAAGTTGTTTAGTACTTCGGTGATTTTGATCGACGTTTCGCAATAGACAAATTTTCGAGTTTTTGCGGTATCGTACAATAAATAAAGCGCTTCGAGAATACATTTCTAAAACGTATGAATAATGTGTAAAGGCGAAGAAAGCGTAAAGTAAAAAAATTGACGAAAAAATTCAACGCCAGCAGTATCTTCATTCAAAAGATATCATTAAAAGCTTTTTGGAATTTAAAAACGGTATTGTATCTAATAACTTATAAATTTTTAAAAACAAAACTTTTAGTATTAAGACGTGAACTTAAGTACCTCATTTCCACTTAGCAACTTCTCGTTTAGTGACGATAAATAATTGTCCATCATTTGATAGTAATTTGGATCCATATTTTCCATAAACGAAGTTGTCGATGCATTACACGAATAATTGTCGGGCATCATTGGAAACTAGAAATTTCTTTTACAAATTCAATCTCCAACTCCTAAAAAAACTACATTTGGAATGGCGGGGTATATGGAATCCATATCCGTTAGAATACTTAATTCCGTTTGCACACTCAGCGCACTCATATGACTCGCAATTGAAGAGCCTGACATCACCGAATGAGTCTAAAATAATAAATTCATCTCATATTTTCATACAAACCGTATATAAATTTAAAAAAATGAACAGACATGAAACAAAAAGATCAAAATAACCATACATTCGAATAACTTCGTGGAAATGGCGTGCAATGGTAATTTTGCACCCAATTTTCGGCGTAACTAGTTGCCGCTTTCGGCAACATATCTGATCGAGCCGTTGCGCCGTATGTTTGACGAAATCTCTTTAACGGTCCTGGACTTGCGCTAGCTGAACTACCATTGCTATCGTGGCAATAGGCTCTATATTTTTTAATTGTGGCCTTGAAAATCTTTTTAATTGAAGTACTTAATTACATATGTTTTTCGCTCCCTCAAATTTTCACTTATACATACTAAAATAAATAAAAATGATAGCCCTACATATATATTGATATTTACAAATTATCAGAAGTCATTATAAAAAATTACGATGTCATTTGTATGGCACTCGTGGAAGGTGCCTGCGGCAAAAAATTCTGCACCGGATTTAAATCTAAAATTGTGTCTTGGACGTAAAAAACCCAATATAAATAATATCAAACTACACAAATACACAAATAACAATAAAAATGAAAAATTCTTCTTAAACATTATATGAATTTTTGCATGCTTATGCGGTATTTCACTAAACCATTAACCATAATTAAAAATTATGTAAACAATCCGTCTACCTATCCTAGAATCCGTCTACATATAAATCAGTCATTGCAAGCCATACTAATTTAAGCATTACCTGGAAGGTCAGCAGATCCGGATGAGCATTGTTGATGATGATTTTCTTCCGTAATCATTACGTTATTCTAAAATTGTTGATAATAAGAAATATTTTGATATTGAGAATATCATATAATATATGTATGTATAACAATAATTTATTCCACTGATTTGATTTGGAAAATTTCGATGGAATTATCAAACCGTTATATTTTTGAATATTTAAATAGAAAAATTTGCGCCAACCAAACTGGGTCCTATAACGACTTTTTCAAATGTGTAAAAATAAATAAATCTCGCTTTTCAATGCTGAGAATTACAAATAGTGATATTACAACAAAAAATACATACTAGAAAACCTTGAAATTTCTATTCATTATGATTGATCGAAATTTTGTTTAAAAATCGAAATTTTGTAAAAAAAACTTTTTCGGTAAAAACATCAAAACGACGGAAACTAAACCTGAAAGCAGGACGATGAAGCACGGATTGTTTAAGAATAAGCGCCCGATTGACGCTATAACTTCACATAAGATACTAATCGACGCAAAATAAATAAAAAAACTGGCAAAGAATTAAAATAATAAAATAAGGTTAATCAATAAAAATCCATAAAATTTATATAAAAATTAGCATTTTTATTTTTTGCAATAAAAGTTTATATGTATGCAAAATAATTTTTTTAATGTGAAAAGTAATTTTTTAAACGTGAAAAATGATTTGTGAACGTAAACAATAATTTTTTATACATAAACAATACATTTTTGTACGTGAAAAATAATTTTTTGCACGTGAAAAATATTTGATCATAACCAACGTCATTTGATTCAAAATTAACATTTTCGTAATCCGGAGCTTAGTTCCAGAAATTTTTTAATTCTGTAATGCAAAAAAATTGTCAAATTAAATTTTATTTTTATGTGAAAAATGTAATAAAATTTTTTTATTCAAACAAAAATGTCTGTCCAAACAAATGTCAAAAAATTTGCATAAATAAAAATAAACACAAAAATTAAAATAAAACATTCATTTTAAGCCCGAATTTGCTAAAACCGCTAAGTAGTCTAGAAATAAATTCTAAAATGAGGTAAAATAACCATATGCTTAGAAGTTGGCTGCAATAATTTTTTTTGAAAGGAAAGAAGGCGATTTGGAAGTAAATTATTTGTGCTGAAATGGAATAAAGTAGGATTGTCTGATTGTATATAGGATTGTCTGAGTGTATACCCTAGACGAGATGATCTAGCTAACACGCTGCTAATGCAAAAACAATGAAAAATACAATTATCCAACAATATTTTGCAAAAATTATTTTAATTATATGCACCCAAATTGCTCATGGCATCACACATTGTATAATCCTGAAAATCGTAAAAATATAGTAAACATATAACAATATTATTTTTTAAATAAAAATATTTTTCAACAGCTTTTTTAATAAAAGTATTATTTTTTATATTTTTAACAATATTTTTTAATAAAAGTATTCCTTTTCAAATTTTTTGACAATATTTTTTTAATAGCAAAATTTTTTTTCACAAAAATTAGTAAACAAAAAATTACCTCATTAATCTTGAGCTTTTGCTTAATTCTCTGGCAAAGTTCGCTCATATCCTCGTTCGTGGAATTGACGCAAATGTCGATCATTTGAACGGCGCCGCTGTCCTGAGACCAAGTGGCGCGAAGACTGTAGTCCTTGGCACACATAATATCGATCATAGTCAAAACCGCCACGCACAATGAAACATCGCTCGTATTTTCCAATAATTTGAAGAGGTCAATAGAGCCTTCTCCTCTATAATTTTATTTAGAAAATCAGCAATTGTATATAATAAACCATTCAATTAGTTTTTTTTGTAAAATTACATATTAATAAAAAAAAATTAAACTAAACATCCAAAAATTACTTGAAATAATTGATGATATTTTCGTGATTATGCGACAATTCGACCATTTTAGCCAGCACTTCAAAAGCGAATTGAAAGGCTCTCGAGGACTTGTCTTTTTCGTTTAAATGTGCACCTTTCTAAAATTTCATTAACATACTTTCAAACGGCGTTAAATAAAAATATACAATTAAATCACTACGCTAAGACATATATCAGTGAAAGAGATACTATGTATAAGTCTAAGTCAACAAACAAATAGCCAAGTAAAATTATCGATATGTAGACGAAAGAATTCAAGTAAAGTAATAAAATTTGACTTTTTGATGATTTTTGAGATGGTAAAAGAGACTTTATCGTCCTTTCAATAAAGTAATATCGGTAAATCGTACTTTAAACAAAATTTGTGACAATTTAATTCCACACAAATTTATCAATGGTATACCTCTCTCTGAAGTATTTCGTAGTAAATAAATTTCACCAAACAAATGTGGGTTTTTGAATCGCGTGGCACGATACCACAACGCAACATTCTCCGCCAACACTAAAAACAAATTAATTATCAAATTTCATGCGCAAATGGTTTCTAACAAATACTTGCTTTGCGTGGAGAATTCCCATAGAGAATTTTTTTAATGCTTTGTTTTTGCCTTTTGTAAAAGACTGAAATTTTGGCGATTCCCCATAGAAAATTACTAGCGACGCCACCGATTGAGATAAATAACAAAAAGATACCGGTATCATTCGTCTAGCAATCCAATCATACTCTTCGAAAAAGTCGCATAAATAAGCTGACAAGTCCCTCATTTCTTTAGATTCTTCGATCTAAAAATATTTTGCTAGATATAGTTTAACTCTACTAGTCTTTCAAAATCTTTTACCATTCGCGAGGCGTCAACCCAATGTGGATTTGTCTGTTTGTTGAGAAATGAAATGGCAGAAACAATACTTTGGAAAAGGCTAAATACCGTGGCAATCCGATCTCTCTCACTTTGAGTGCCTACAGGTACAGAACGCTCGCATTTCAAAAAATCCATCATTTCGTTCAAAAACCTCAACATCATTTTGAAATTATCCGCGGACGTCGTTAAATATGCCTAAATATTTAAATTTTAATGTATAATTACGTTATTTATCGTATGATGAAATTGTTCTAAAACATTGTCTTTTAAATTTGTTGCCAACAATTTGTTGAATAAACAAAATCATAGACAAGTGTTATGTCTTTTCTAGTTCCAAAACCATTTTGTTGTAAAAAATTCGCAAAAGTATTACCTGCGCGAAAGGATTGGCAACCAAAACATTTCTGAGAAATCCGAATAAGTAATCCGTAATTTTGACCACATTGTTTCGATCCTCTTCATTTCCGTGCACTGGGTCGGTTGATGTCCGTATTAGTTGAACAAGATTAATCACATATTCCAGCTGATCATTAATATTTAATTCGAAAATTATCGGGTCATTGCTTATTACTCCCAGCGTGTGAAACGCTTCCTTCACAAACTTCACAAATTTCGAATCGATACTTGAACAACGTTCGGCCTTGCGTAACATAAAGGTAACAATTGCCTAAACAACCCACATAAATATTCAACATATTTATAGGTAATATATGTAGTACATACTTGGATAGCCTTATGAAATGCCGCTTTTCGTAACTCTTGATAATTTTTCAGTTCATGTTCATCCTTCCTGGGCGGCGCAAATAAACTGTCCAATATTTCAAATGCGTATTTTCGAATTCGTTCAACGCGATGAATTTTTGCATCCAAAAGAATCTCAATTCCGCCTTCGCATATAACAAATAGCTAAAAAATAATAATTTTTTTAACAAATAAATCTATATAAGTCGAAAAAAACATACCTTCCACTTGAACCTTTTGTGAATTAATTTCTTCAAAACGCCGATCGCCATACATTTATAAAAGCTGGGTTGTAAAGAAATGACTTCGAGAATGTGCTTTAAAAAACGTTCATTTCGCACTGCTTCGTACACTTCCTCATTTGATGGGCCGCAAATGAAAATCGCTCTTTGCACAACGTCCAGTAAAGCCAGTGTTTTCGAAAGCCCACGTGCCAACAGATTGCAATACAAAACGACTATTTTTACAGCAAACTCACCCAAGAACTAAAAGTAATATTTTAACTAGTTAATAATTAATGTAAAAATGATTCAAATTTAAATGAATAATAATAAAATTTCCTTAATCAACGCCTTATAGTGGGAAATTTTAGAAAAGAGAGTATGCCAATATTGAGCAAAATAAAATTATTGATATTCCAAAACGAAATGGAAATTTTTAGATAAAATTTTTTATTCCGACATTCACCAATGCATTGGTTCTTCTTAAAAAATCATTTTTTATTGAATTAAAAAAATTATAACTCTGATTATACTTTAGGTAATCCTAGAAAAAATTGGATATATCCAAACCTCACAATAGTCACGACGCTAATTCGGACAAAATACGTGAAAATTTAAAAATGCTATTTAGAAGCATTCTTCGAGTTCAGATTTGGTAATTTGGAACTTTTTGCCCTTCCACTATTCTTTTCTAATTAATCTAATACATATACGTTCTAAATGATGCTCGAATAGCAAAATAAAACAAACCCTCTTAAACAAGTTTGTCTTGCTCAATTCCGCCAAGCAAATCGAAAGCCTTTCGCAATGCTAAAAATAAAATTAAAACAATAATCTAAAAGTTTTAAAATTTAAAAAATTAAAAGAAAATTTTCACTAAAATAAAAAATAAAATCAAACCTCGTTACTAAGCCGTTGATTTTCGCTGAGGAGTTGAACTGCACCTCTGACCAACATCCGTAAATGTGGCTCTTTTAATTTGCTAAATACATTTTGAAAATGTCGAAGCGTCGTAATACACTCCAAAAACACATCCTAAAACATTGAAAAAAAAAATTAATTTCAAGATTTTTCTTTACATTTCCGAAAGTGTATTTAAAAATCCTAACCGGATCGTCATCCGAGATAATAGTTGACAATTGTTCCATGATTTCATCCAAATTTTTATTATTTGGGTCAACATTCTCGGAACACGACGGACTCGTCATATTCGACAACAAATTCCCATTGTTATTCAGGGAAATGGACAAGTTCTGCTAAAAAAAACTTGGTATTATTGCAGGAAATAGAAAATGAGAACAATTTACCCAATCGGGTCTTGACATCGACATTCCCGTAAGTTGAGAAAGTGTGCTGAGATCATCGGGAATGCTTTGTCCAGATACGCTAGACATAACAGAAGTTGCCTAAAAATAATAGATATAATCAATCTACAATACAAAAATACAGAAGAAGAAATAAAAGTAAAACCCTTTCAGAAAAGAGTCCCACGAATCTACTTTTTTACGGCTACATATGCCAAAAAACTACGAATGCCAAAATATACCCTCGATTGATGAGGGCTTCCATAAGTGTTGTACGGTTGAGATTGTAGCCATCGTTGGGTATGCAAATTTCTTGTTGCTAACCCACTACCAATTTGTCCCCCGTTGGCCGATGCGTTCATTAGTTGGTGGGTGGAACTGTTGGGTATGTTGGCCGAAGATTGTTGCAATAATTNATATATATATATATCATAAAAGTTAATGTTGAAAAAGTTATCTAATTCTTTGAAAATGTTATCGAAACGTAAAAAATACCCATATGCAGACAAGTTCAAGGAGGCCGCAGAAGGAGACGGGCGCAATGACGACATTTGTGAAATGAACGGAAACTGGCTATGATTAACGTTGAAATTGGTCGGCTTTTCTGAAGTTGACATTTTCATGTTATTTTCAACTTTAATATTTGACATGGGTCCCAATCCATTTCCTCTTTCATTCACGTAATTTTTATCTGCCATACACATGCATGTGGATGAATTAAGCAAATTATTCGAATGATAATGCTGAAAATTCTCACATGTATAAAGATGGCCATTAAAGTATTTTTTATGGTCATTGCACAAAAATGAAATTGCGCAACTATTTACTCAGAAATAGGAACACAAAAATCTGTGAAAAACAAAAGAAAATTTTTTTCGTTCATGTGTATATGCCATGCAAAATGAGATTTTTGCATAAATCTAAAGAACAATTAATTTCAAAAGCAACTCATTTCAACAGCTGAGGGCATCAAATCGTGCGCCTCGAAATTTTTGATTTCATTAATTTCTTAAAATTCACTATAAGGTGAAAATAATTCACTAATACCACATTTCCCCTCATAGTAGTCGGTTCTGCTTTGATCTGTTGTTTCAAAAAATATTATTAGCGGCATTTTTTACGGCAACTTCAAAAGACAAACATATGTACATTACAGACAGCCGTATCAACTCATAATTAATAATAAAAAAACCCGGCCTAGAAATATTTCAAAAATTCATATTACTTCAAAATATTCATTTGAAAAATAATGTTCATCTGCTTCATACATAAAAAGTCAAACAAAAAATGAAGTAAATAGGAAATGCCCTAAGATTAAAAATAAACAAATAAGTAACTAAAGGCATTAAAAGTTTTCCATAGGCAAAATACAAAAAAAAAACAATACAAAAATTGACATGCACACCACAATAAAAAAATAACATCTAAACACCACCATAAGGATAAAATTAAGAAAAAATTCATATATCAAATTGTTTTTCGTCAAAAAAGCAACACTAACATTGTTTAATCATCTTTTTTGACCAGAATAGAAAAATTATACGAAAACGTTACTGTACCATAACGTTCAGTACACCTTAAACAACATGCCAGCTAAGTTTTTTACCTATTTAACTTCTTACTATAAGTAAAACGAGTCATTTTTATTGTTTGGTTTATTTTTCCCCACTCACTCTAATTGTTTGTATTTTTCTGTATATTTGGATTTTTGAAAAGTGGCGTCGGTTTTATTCCGATTTGAATTTTTCGAGGAGGAGAATGCGATAGAAAGACATTTGGGCAACTTGCTGAGAAGGGAAGAAGAGAATAATGAGAACGATAATATAACGGCTGCATAATTCAGCTATTTGTATGTATTTTTTGTATGGAAACGGACATGAACAACATTCACAAACATTTTTGCAGTTGTTGTTTATCCAAATGGATGGTCGCGATTGAAAGATGAGAAAAGCAAAGAAAGGAGTTATATGCGTACGGCACTCTACGACAAACACTTCCTATTGTATGTGCAAAAAAAAACACACAGAAAAATAAGTTCAAATAGCTCGCCATTAAAAAATCTGTTTCAATTTTTTCATTTATGATCCATATCAATTATGTAAATTTGTGCCTTGAAATTAATAGCTTGCAAATCAAAATTCTGGTTTTCGTACATTTATGTGTAATCCAAAAATCATCAAAAATAACAATAATGTGATAAAATAAAAATTTCAGTAACATATTCGGGATTTAGTTGTCAGAGATAAAAACAGCACAAGTAAGAAACACATTCGAAAAGTACACCCTTTTTTAATTTTTTTCTTGGAAGAAATCGTGTCCCTTCCAATGCTTTTAAAATTTGAAAAATTTCATTAACCGGAAATAACGTTTTAAGGAATTGTAACCGCTTGGATTGAATCCTAGTTGTGTTATCATAATTGATAGCTTGATTATGCAAAACTCTTATCAAAATGCTAAAAATAACCAAAATTACATGGCGCCAAATTCTGCAAAAAATAATTTAATCCTACTTCAAATCTAGCAATGCCAACAAAATTTTCAAATTTTTTTCTTATTTATTAAATAATTTCTTATTACTATTTAAAAAATTGAGACTATTATGATGATGAACCGAATGCCTTAAAAAACTAAATTATGTCCCCTGTCAACTGCTAAAAGTGCAATTTTTTGTTAGCCACTTTCTAACTTTCAAAATTGAGTAACATTAAAAAAATTGTACTCAAAATTAATTAAAGTTAACACATCTTTTTCAAAAATAAAAGTAATTTCACTCGTTATTATCTCTACCAATAAAAAAATGATGTAAAGTAAACCAAGATATTAATAAATCAACAATAAAAAACAACAACAAAAATAGAAATAATGAAAAGCAAATCAAAATACCCAATTAACGATCCTCTTCGCTCGTCAAATACTTTGGCACGTGTAGCAGGTTGTGGGCATCGCCGCCGGCCGGCACAACGATTGCCAGGAAGCCGTGTCCGTCCGACGCCGTTCTCGCCAGGTTTGGATCTTCGGCCAAACGCTCGTCGTTCACTTCCACTAGCGTGGCCCTAATTCCCACTCGAATAACGCGTTCCGATCCGTCCACATATTTGATTATGCAAAGCTTCGATTCCGGAAACACTTGCAAACCACCCTAAAAATAAAAATTTGAAGCTAAAATTTCGAAATGAGTAGTACAACCAAAATTTTTCATTAAAAAAATCTCTCAAAAATTCCATTTTACAAAACAAAACAAATTCTGGGCGTCTTCGTGTAGATCAATTATCAAAACCGCAAAATAACTAACCCTTTTGCTCTTGCCAGAAATTTCAAGTTTGCTTCGATCGACGCCGTGTTTCTTCTTCTGCGAAACCTCCCAACTGAAAGATTCAATTCTCTTGGCGCTAACTGCATGCGAATCACACGCCAACGTGATGACTATGACGCCACTCGGATGGCGCAAATAGCGGACGTCGGGATTTTCCGCCGCAAAGTACGGCACAAAATTACGACAAACCAAAGGCGGATATTTGGGCGGTTCCATGATCTATCCAAAAACATTTTTAAGCAAATATGTTAAGCACACATTTTAGAAGATAAATGTTTGATATAACATCTGCCGAAAATGAGCGGAAACAAAAATTTATTTATAGATATATTTTTCATCACAATTTCTGTAATATAAGAGATATTGTAGAAGGCTTCCAAATGTAATACATTTTACAAACTTTGTAGTATTACAAACTTTGTAGACGAAAAACAATGATTCATTTTAAACAATATGTAGGGTGTCCCAACGAAATCCCCTAAATTTAATCTTGAATAACTTTTTCCACTTTGTACCTATTTTATTGAAATTTTAGGCAAGGTATATTGAGACTATGAGAATTTGTGGGGAAAATTTTGATTTCGCTACCGTAACCGGGTGGACTGATCCTATTTTCAAATTTCTATTTTATAATTTTCAAACCTATTTCAAAGCGCAAAATTAGGTACCCTCTATAAATTTTACCTGATTTGGTAAAGTGAAAAAGGAGCTATAAAATCTCAAAAAATAGAATTTTTGCCAAAAAATCGATAAAATTTATAGTCAAAAAAAATTTTCCAAATAATAAACTTCGTCCAATAAAGTTAGAAAACTTTTCAACAAAAAATCCCCAAATATCAAAGATATGAAAAAACCCGATAAGAAATGCCAAAATTTTTTGGAATTAAATAACAAAATTACATATAACAACATTATAATGAGACTTTTCATTTTCCCAACTGTTAAGCCAAAAGCAATTGTTGACTTTTCCCAAAAAAATAATTATCCTACCAGTGGCGTCGTCAGGGTAAGGGAATTCCCTCCCTCATGAAGAAATACTTTAAAAATTCTTTGCTTTCCCATAAAAATTTAAATTTTGACAATTCCCTATCCGTTACAAAAAAATTTTTTGATCGAATTCCCTCTTCTATAAAGAATTCCTGGCGACACCACTGATACTAACCGATCAAATTCAGTGCATTGCACTAGTAGCGTCGCCAATTCTTTAGAAATTCATTTTTTTCTTTTTTTTTCCTTGTAAAAAATAAAATTTGAAAAATTGCTTAAATCCCAACATGAAAAATTATGAAAAATCTGTTTCAAACCAAAATTTTGAGCATCACAAACTTTACTATAAAAAGTTTTAAAAGTATTGTTTAAAAAAACACGATAAGTTATTCCAAAAAATTGCACAAATCGTATGCTATTCAATAAGTATTGAAAATAAAAATTACAGTATTTTATAAGGTTATGTAATTTATGTTTAATATCAAGATAAAAAATTAACAAAAAATATAAAACAAAATAAAGGCACATTGGCAAAAAAATGAAGTGAAAAAAGCTCAGTGAAAAGCCAAATTAAAATTACATAAGCGAACATCCCTCAGCTCCTCCCGGCAAACCCAAATTTGCGTCATCCGCAAAAAGTTCCCCTCCGGGCATTGCTTCCGCCACTTCGGGTGGCGGAAGACCCCGCTTTTGCAAATCCATCCAAAGCTTTGCAATCTGAGTTGACTTTTTTTCGGTATTATTTTCGCTGCTATTTTCGTTCTCGTACTCCTTGCACAATTCGCCAACGATCTTAAACAATTTGTTCTTTCCATAAAAAATAAAAATTTCATCTACAATATTAAAACAAAATCATATTTATGAATGATTCATGACAAAAAATATTTCATCATAATATTGCACTTCATATAAATAAATCACTTCACAGTATTTAAAAAGATACCTTTCTCTGCTCAGTGTACTGTAAAAGTAATTGCGCGTCCAAACCCTCCTTTTTCTCGTCAAAATACACATCGTATCGCTGACACATTTCCTTTACCGCCGGATACATCACGTCTCGCGAAAGTGCCGTCTGCAATATGGCACCCATTATGTCGTCGACCACTGGATTATTTTCGTCTATGTTCTGAAGCGCGTCGATAAAAGTCCTCTCGTCTGGAGCATTTGTCAGGTCTTTGTTCTGCTGTAAAAAACTGAAACAAAGAATATAAGAACTTAATTTCACAAAAGTGGTTTGCTAAAAAATCGTCAAATGTGGGACGACGACCACTTTGTGTTTTCCTCCCGAAAAAAACAAATCACAAACAAAATCTGATGTTTGAAGCATAGCTGACAGACCCCCCCCCAAATGGGGGGGGGGNAAATTTTGCGCCCCCCCCCCCGCAAAAATTGAAAGAAAAAAGTGAATAAAGGCCAAAAATCAACTATTTTTCGACGCTTTTAAAGATAAAAAATTTTTTCGCGTTTCACGCAATTTGCTTGTTTTTGTTCGATTTTTATGAGTAAATATAATTTTATGTTCTCGGAAATGCGTTATTTTTCTTTATTTTTAACAAAATTTCGCGCTTGCGCGCGAACAAAAATGTTTTGCTCGAGTTTTTCAAAAAAATTTGTCAAAAATTTTTTTGCGATTTTTTATTGAAGTGATCCCAAAAGAAAGAGCTCGTCGAGAGCGTTCCAAAAACATACTCAGTTTCGTCCCCCGACCAAAACTGACCGAATTATGGCACTTTGAAAATTTGAGGACCTTTTTTTTGGTCTTCGGCAGAAAGAGGGGGGGGGCCGCAAAAATTTTCGAATTTTGGGGGGGGGTCTGTCACCTATGGTTTGAAGTGTAGAAACTCTCAAAAAAATTTCAAACGCGACTTTTTTGTAAGTTGAATTCTCAAAGACGAAAAAATATACCCATTTATCACATTCATGAATTTGTTATCGTCTCCATCCGAAGTCCCAGCCTGTGCGGGCTGATCGCCGACTTTTTCCGTTTCCTTCGCCATAGTTTCGAGCATTTTGTTGAAGTTGTTAGCCGCCTTCTGTATACTGTCGCGGTCGAACGCGTTCATCAAATCGTCTAAGTCATCGTCGGTCGTTTTGGCCTTGCCAAAGTCTTTTAAGGCACTATCCAAGAGAACTTCTAATTCCTCCTCTTGGTTATTTTGCGACTCCATCTAAAAAAATTAATAAAATGAAAATTAACGGGAAAATGTAGTTGTTTTCGAACAATGCAAGTAATTGCTGGATAATTAAATAAAACTTAAAAATTTATATTAAAAATTGAACTATAAAACAGTAATAAAATAATTTGTAAAAAAGTATTGAAGTCTTCAAAATAACAGATAAAATTAGTGCTGATAAACCATTAAAATACATTTAAATTACATACATTTTTCAATTGGCATTGAGTCCTCTAATTTTTCAAAACATGTGTTCAAAGGGTATTACGGCCCTAGAGATTCTTTCTTCAGTCTTTTTAGTAAACAAAATTCATTGTCAATTATTTTGATTTGATACAAAATACTCATTGAAATTTTATAAAATAAATCGTTAATTGCAAAACATTTTCATAACAATGTATATCAGTAAATCATCATTTTTTTGTGAATGTAGTGAATAAATTGACGTTGTATTACAATAAAAGGAATAAGAATTGTTTTGTTCCCCATCCCTACCCTTATTTTTTATAAAAGTTTCCCCATACAAATTATTTACTTTCCCGAAGCATTAGTGCCAAAAATTAAAAATAATTCAGTTGTGATCCACCCTTCCCCAAAGCCGTTTTTTGTTAAAACTTCCGTAGCAGAACAGTATCGCCAGCTAAATAGAATCATAGCTCGGCATTCCCCTTGGAGGGGAGTTACGTTTTCGGGATGGGGTGGCGCAAAGGAGGGGGGATAGTGGCGCGGAGACTGCCGGAGCTCCATTTGATCACTCTCCGGCCGGAGAGTGATCAAATCTTACAAAATTTAGACCACAAGCTTAAATTTTTTTGTTGTTAGATCAATTTGAGTCAATTTCAGGAAGCGCAATTTTCAATTTTAAAATTTCCTAGAGTAAAAATTATTTTTGTTTAAAACAAAAGTGACACAAAAATCGCTTTGGCTATATAAATTGGATTGCTGCTATAAATTATAGCACTTTATGTTACTTGGGCACGCCGCGTTCAGCTAATGCAAATTTCGATGATGGGATTTTTTATGGTCCCACAGCGAAAGTAAATGTCGATTAGGGGGTTTTCGGGGTCGGAGAATTCAAATCTGATGTTGGTTTTTGGCTCCGCCCACTTTTTCGGCGCCAAATTCAAATTCTTAGTTTTTTTTTCAGCCAAGTAATAAAATAAATACCAATGGGGGAGTCCCAAGCTTGGGGGAATGGGGGAGTCCAAACCCAAGCATTGGTGAGGGGCTGGTGTCCATAATTTTTCAAAAGCGGATGTTGATGTTTGTAGGAACACTATCGTTTAAAAAACAATTGACGTTTTTTAGTTGATTTACAACAATGGCTTCCGTGGTAGACGACAACTATATTACGACATTAAAAATTCTCATAATCGGCGAAAGTGGCGTTGGAAAATCGAGGTTTTTACTTTTTATAAATTTTTTAATTTTTGTAGCTCTTTTTGTGACAGCTGAAGAATTTTGATCCAAGATATTCAGCTATTTTTGATGAATATTTTTAGCTTGATGTTGCGCTTTGTGGACGATGTTTTTGACCCGGAAATATCTGCAACCATTGGTATAAATTATTTTTTGCATATATTTTCAATATTTTCTTTTGCCAAAGTTTACTATTGCACAATTATTGCACTCGAAAATTTTTTTTGACAAATATGTATGGCCATTTGTTTATATTTTGACTTCGTATTCATTTTCCCAAAAAAGTTGGTTTATAATTTTAATTTTAGGCGTTGATTTTCGTGTGAGGACAGTTGACATTGACGGTAAAATGGTGAAACTCGCGATTTGGGTAATATTTTCGTGAAGTTATCGTTACGCAGTAAAATTAAGATCTAATTAAGCTAAGATTAAGCTCTCGTGTATTGCAGGATACTGCTGGCCAGGAGAGATTCCGAACATTGACTCCGAGCTACTACCGCGGCGGTCAGGGTGTGATCTGCGTCTACGACGTAACGAATCGATCGTCGTTCGATCGGCTTGAGCACTGGATTGCCGAGGTGGACACCTACTGCACGAAAGCGGACGCCGTAAAAATGCTGGTTGGCAACAAAGTGGATACGGTAATCATCGCCGGTTTATAAAATAATTTTACAAAAATAAATTCACGTCTTTAAATTCAAGCTAGAAATTTAAGATAATAAAAGTTGGAAAGTTGATTTGAAATTTATTTTATGCTTTTTAATTGCATGTCTTCAAATGTTTTAGGACTACCGCGTGGTCACCCGTGATGAGGGCTTGAGCTTCGCGAGGAAGCACAAGATGCTGTTTATTGAAGCTAGCGCAAAGACGAAAGAAGGCGTTCAGTGCGCTTTCGAGGAACTCATCGAGAAGGTGATCAAAAAATAAATTATTTGAATTATTTTTGTAACAATAAAGTTCGTTTCTCTTCAGATTCTTCAAACGCCCGGTCTCTGGCAGAACAACAAGAACGCCGGCGTCAACCTCAACGCGAACGCCGAGCCGAGTGGCGGACTGTGTAATTGTTAATTTTCCTGACATTATATGTACATGTTGCAATTATTTTACCATTTTTATAGTAATGGAGTGGCTAGAAAAAATTTAGTAATTTTGTCTAAAACGGTGCGAGAATTTTCAACTTTTCTGATGGACTTTGTTTTTGGAAATGGCACTCCATCAGCAATTTTTGCTTTGTTCACTTAGGGCAGAAATTTGGGTCTGAAAAAGTTTGTATAGAAATTTCATGGGAAGTTGATTAACGCTAACGTATTACCAATTTTAGCAAAAGTTGGTTCATATTTTTATGGGAATTTAAATGTTTAATAATAAAAAATTGTAGATTTTATAATACAGACCAATTCAAAATTGTAGAAATTGTGTTTGTTTGAATAAATTGATATTCAAGGAGGTTTCTGAATTAAATGTATTTTTCATTTTTTTTTCATATGCATTGGGAGATTTATAAATAGCCCTAAATCTGAATACTGCGTGTCTGAAAACCGAAAAAAATCATTAAAAATTAAACTGATTTTGCAAATCCGAACAATTTTCAAATTGCTCAGGGAAATCGTTGCTTTTTCAAAGGCACTTCGGCCGAGAGAACATGAAAATTCTATACGGTTTTTCTAAGCATATTACAACCATGTTCACGTCAAAATTTTCTCTATAATTATTATTCTTTTTTTTTTGTTTCACGATATATTCATGAATAATTTTATTCACAAAAAAATAAATTCCGTTCTGTCGGACACAACTTCCAATGACAATGTCTCCACTAATCTAGTCTTCCAACCCTGCCATCCATCAGAACTTTTTTCCCGACCCAAGCCTTGAGGAGTCCATAATTACAAATTTTCCTCACACAATATCCACAAAATAATTCACGCTCATAATTGGATTTTCTGTTGAAAATTTGCTATTAGTCTTTTTATAAATTAATTTGGTTAGATTTTGAACGCATAATCGAATGTAATTTTTAGCTCATAAAAATCTCAATATCCGAAATAACGCCTAATTTCCCGCCCGCTCAAGTGTCAATAAAACCTACTAGGATTAAAATAAATCGGGTGCATAAATTTTGAAAATTGGGCTCCATTCGGCGCACTCGTTAACATTTGCTGGCCGTACGGTTGCGGCTGAGCGGGCTGCGGTTGCTGCTGCTGTCTCTGCTGATCGATTGGTGCGAACTGCACAGGCGCAGCCGACGTCACGTACACTTGCGGAAGCTGTTGCTGCGCTTGTGGGTTGTATTGTTGCGGTGTCTGAACCAAAGCTTGAGGCTGCTGCTGCTGTTGAGCAAGTTGCTGTTGTTGTCGCTGTTGCTGATCAAGTTGTGCAAATTGCAGAGAAGGCGCAGCTGAAGTTAATTTTTCTTTGAAAATTGGCTATTAGTCATTTCATAAATTTGGTTAAATTTGAAACATAATTTTTAGCTCACAAACCCATAATGACACCTAATTTCCCGTTAGCTTAAACGGTGAATGAAATGTACCGGTAGGGTTAAAGTAAATTGGTTGAATGAACTTCGAGAACTGTGCTCCATTTGGCGCATTCGTTAACATCTGTTGGCCGTACGGTAGCGGTTGAGCGAGTTGCTGTTGCTGAAGTCTCTGATGTTGATCGATTGGCGCGTATTGCATGGAAGGCGCAGCCGACGTTACGTACATCTGCGGCGGTTGTTGCTGCACTTGTTGGTTGTATTGTTGAGGCGTCTGAACCAGCACTTGTGGCTGCTGCTGTTGCTGGGCAAGTTGCTGCTGATTTCGTTGCTGTTGATCAACGGGCGCATACTGCATGGAAGGCGCAGCTGAAGTCACATACATCTGCGGAGCCTGTTGTTGTGCTTGTTGGTTGTATTGCTGTGGCGCCTGAACCAGAGCTTGAGGCTGCTGTTGCTGTTGAGCAAGTTGCTGCTGATGTCTCTGTTGCTGATCAATCTGTGCGAATTGAAGGGGAGGCGCAGCTGAAGCCACGTACATAATAGGTGTCACTGATGGCGAAATCACATTAACATCCTTCTTCGACGGCACAAACGGCATTGCGTCCGGATTAAATTTGAATTTCGATGAAGTACTTGTTGCCGTATTTGACGTTGTACTAGGCGGTGCAGTTCCAGTTGCAATATTTAATGTAGCATTCGGTGTATTTGAAGCGCGCGCCGTCGGAACAGGTGGCATAGTCGTGGTCACAGCCGGTGGCATCACATTTGTGGTGGGCGCAGTTGGCGGCATCATAGTCGTGGTGGACAGAGCGGGCGGCACCACAGCCGATGTGGGTATAGCTGGCGGCACCACAGCCGATGTGGGTATAGCTGGCGGCATCACAGCCGTGGTGGGCACAGCTGGTGACTTTACAGATGAGATGGGCGCTGGTGGCATCACACTTGTGGAAGTCTCGATAGCATTGTTTTTCGACGAGGTAGTACTAGTAGCATTGTTCGATGTATTTGCTGCTCGCGTCGTCGCAGATGGTGGCGATGTAGCCATTGCCGCCTGCTGCTCCACAACGTTAATTTTTGACGAGGTAGTGTTGGCAGGTGGCTTCTCAGATCTCCTAAAAACTCATACCTTGAAATTTTTTTTGATTGTTAATTGTAAAAACATAGAAACGGCTATCAGTACCGAATATAATACCAGGGGTAGAAAAATTACAATAAATTGTATCCCCATATTTGGGCCACCCTGTCTTGTTCTAGTGGTTAAGAAAAGTGGTATGTTGGAAAGACACGGATGCATGCCTTTATTGAGAATTTTTTTTAATAAATAAAAAACAAGAAAAGGATGTTCACCAATTATCTGTATCTCGCGTTTTTGAATAACTTTTTTGTCCTCGATCACTTCGACTGTAGCTTTTGTTTTCAAATCGTGTCGGCGCGTCAAAACTCCTCTCCTCGTCATCGTGATGCTTATTAGACGCATTTGAAAATTTTGCGGCAAGTTCCTTCGTCCTTTGAAAGTCTTCAGGAGTCCCATTTACACTAAAATAAAATAGCAACACTAATAACAGTATGAAAATTTAAATGAATCGTCCAAACATATTCCTTTTTTGGAACCATATTTTCGTAAATAAGCGACTTAAAAAATGACGAAGTATAAATAAATTTTCTGCCTTCAACATTTTGAAAATATGCTACAAATTCAGATGTTATACCCAGTGGCGTGCCCAGGAGAGTAGCTACCTCCATGGAGAATTTTTTAAATGTTTTTTGAAGTTTCAAATTTTTTACAGACCTTTTAGTGCCAATACAAACAGCTTGTCGAAAGCGTTCCAAAGCGCCACTAACTTTGATCCCCGATCTTTGTAAACAGAAATATGAGCTTTGAAAAATTTAGGCTCCTATCTCTTATGAAAAATTTATGGGCCCGCCACTGGTAATACCCAAATATTTTAGAATATCGAGTGAAATTAAACATAAATAAACTTCACAAAACACGACTTCACTAACATTTATTATTTGCATAATAATTAAATACACATTTATTAGATAAACAAAAAACAAAATGTGTTAGATGCTCCAAAACTCGAAGTAGCAGAGTATAAATAAGCCAATACTCACCAGTTATCTGTATCGCGCACTTTTGAATAATTTTTCTGTCCTCGATCACCTCGACCGTAGCTTTTGCTCTCGAATCGCGTCACCACGTCCAAACTCCTTTCCTCGTCGTCATTCTCTAGCATGGCGTAATGCTTACTGGAGGCGTCGTTTTCAATCTTCTCGGCAAGTTCATTCGCCCTTTTAACCTCTTCAGCAGTTCCATTTGCACTTACACTAAAAAATACAATTTCATCAAATTTTATATTATCAAAAATTATTTCAATTTTTAAAAAATATTTCTTTAACTTAAACGTTAAAACAAAATCGCCCAATACCTTTTTTCTTTCTTCCGCAGCCGTAAATAAATAATAAAAAATCATAAATAACAAAAATTTTCCATCTTTGACCATCAACAAACACACGTAAATTTGAAGGGTTTTTTTGGTGAAAATTCCGCAAATTCGTAAGTATCGATAGTAACAAAATGTACAAGTTATAGAATAAAAATTATATTTATAAAGCGTTTACGAGTGGCGTAGCCAAGGAACGAAAATTGAATTGAAAATTGAATTGTAGTTTTAGTGACTCCCCTACCATAAAAAGAAAAATCCTGGCGATACCACTTGAGCATTTCAGCAAAGCAAATAAAGGTTATTTGAAAAAAAAATTTAATGTGATTGTTAAAAAATGTAAATAAAACTTCATTACAAAATATTAACGGCGATGTGGCATACTTAGGGGAGTAAGAAGACAAGGCATACTAACCATACAAACTAACCAAGCTAAAAATCCGCTTTTCCGTTAAAGATTTCGTCAATTTTAAGTCGTATTTTTTTATCTAGCGTCTTTATTTCAACTAAAGAACCATTGACTTAAAATTGGTTCGTAGATTTTTGGTAAAAGGTTTGGTAGATTTTTTAGAGTTTATATGCCCCCGAGAGACTCCAGATAAATCTACCAAACCGAATGAGTTGAAAAATTGTGTTGAATGTTTCATTGGTAAAATAAGAATGCTATACAAAAAATAACAGAAATTTCAACGGAAAAACACATTTTTTAGCTTACACAGCTATGACCATTCAAACTTTTTAAAAATAAATCGTAAATAAAATCATAATTTTCGAATTATTCTCGAAAGTAGGGGGCAGCCGCCATCTTCCGATAGCCTAGGTGCGCCACCAGTAGTTTATAAATTCGACAGTTTTGAGTAAAAATGGTTTACTTGGAAAAAATTGCGTGAGATCGAAAGTAATATAAATGGCATCAAAGACAAAAAACAAAAAAGAATGCAAGTTTTAAAAATGAGTCATTACGTTGTGTACTGTGATAGATCCTCAGCAAAGTCGGTTTTTAGACCAAATTTTTTGTTAGCATCAAACATCTCCGCGGCCGACCAACCCGACGACTGTCGATTTTGGTGACTCCCACTGCCGTTGGTATTGTTATCACGATCGTTGGCGTCCTCTAAGTCATCGGCATTCTCGTCCTCGGGCACCCACTCCTCAAAATAGTCTTCGCGAACTTCGGCGCAAATTTTTGCACTCTGAGAAATTTGCGCATCCGTCACAAAACCTAAACCCGCCAATTCTTATAAGTTCACACAAAAACATATCACCGCCATGAAAATTGATACACGTAGTCCCTGTGGCGTATCTAGGATTTCGAAATGGGGAGAGGCCAAATCAAAAAACTTCAAAATTTGCTTCAGATTTACTTAAAAGATCCGAAAATCTTTCTCAATTGGGGGAATATCTCCCCCACTAAACACGCCAATGGTTTAAAAAATTTCTTGAAATTTTTAGAAATAGCATACTCTGATCAATTTCAATTATGAATACGCCAAAAAAATTTTTTACACGGAAATCGAACACAAAAAATGCAAATTTAGGACAAGGAGCATTGACACCGGTGAGACTCGCGTTTCGTTTTTTTTATTAAAGTTTTTTGTTAGATAAAACGGCTGAAAATAACAATAGAAAAAATACCTGCAGGTGAGTTCTTGTCGTCCGCTGAGGCAACCAAAGTGCGACGAATTTGTTGGCGTTGAATTCGTAGTTTGAGATGTTGCGAGGACATTGAAAAATAAACAGAAAAAGCGAATACTGAAAATTATTGGCTACACATAAGTTATACACGGTGCAACTGCTAATGGGGGAAGGGAGAGGGTAAATAAAAGGTCAAACTAGCACAAAGTTTATGATGCGAATGCTAACAATTTAACAACATAGGCAGAAAAGTGGTACCGCCAACAAAATATAACAGGCACGTTATGTAGATCAAACTTTCTGCGTCATTTTTTATGCGCAAATTTAAAATTATTTTAATTTTTTGAAAATTTAGTCAATTCAAAATTATGAAAATTTTAAAGTGAAATTAAACTGATTTCAAATTTGCGCATAAAAAATGATGCAGAAAATCTGCTCTAAAACTCAACATAACATTCTGCCTTTTAGTCTTTGGTGGTACCACTTCTCTGCGTGTGTTGTTCATAACCCCTACATGTTTTAGCGTTCATGTCATAAATTTTGTGATAGTTTGACCTTCATTTTTAACCCCCTCCCCTCATCCATTAGCAGTTGCACCGTGTATAACATTTTCAGTATATGTGTTGCCATTTTCAGTATTCTTTTTTCATAATGTTCTCGAACAACGAATTCGTCGCACTTTGGTTGCCTCAGCGGACGACAAGGACTCACCCCGCAGGTATTTTTTCTATTATTATTTTCAGCCGTTTTACCTAGCAAGAAACTTGACCGAATTTATTGTTGCTTTTATATTTCATTTTTTCAAACGATAAAGCAAGTGGCATGGTCTATATACGGAAAGTAGGTTCTTCGTGGAATTTTTGCCTGAAAATATACAGGGTAAAGCTAAATTTTTGCATTTTTATTTGTTTTCAACATTATATTTTTGTACTGTTCATTGTTTCCGCCTTCTTTTGTAATTTTGAAAGTTTTATGTTGTTCTTTTGCACATTTTTATAATTACAGGAATTGCCGCGTCGCCTGTTGATCAAGGAGAATGAGTTTCGCAAAATCTCCCCGAAAATCAACAGCAACGAGCCTTAAATATGGATGAAGATGGGTAGGAATCGACCGACGTCCGAACGCATTTCGCAATGGATCGGGCTCCTCGGCTGCAACTAGTGTGTATCCGCCTCTGCCAACACTTCTTCGACTTCTTCAATCAACATTTCTTCGAAGTAATCAAAGCGTGGACGCATTCTTTTCAGTGCCCCATTCTCCAGCAAACGCGTAGCGGTAGAACGCCGTGTTTCCGCCGACGACGCTCTTCTTCGTTCTCAGGTGGCTATGCCGCCCCCACCGTCTCGCCGATGCACACCCACCGCTCGATCACCTTTCTGATTTTATTTGTTTCCCTTTTTGTGCAAAAACGAGAAAATCCGAATTGTGCTCGAAATTTTCAAACCAAAATCTGTCCCCCCCCCCCAAAAAACCCCAAATATTTGCTTTAGTCGATTTTTGCTTTAGTCGATTTTTTTTTATGCTCTTTCAGACAAAATCGATGGCCCGGGCATTACAAAAAGCATTTTTTCCTTTGAAAACACCTAAATTTTCAAAATTTGAATATTGCTTTTTTGTATTTAATTTTTGAATCGAATAAAATATTTTCTGTGATTTTTAGCTTTGCCCGACATACAATTTTAAAACAGCTATATCCATATCTCAAAAACCAGTGGTCCAAATTCGTTTTTTGTTTCGTTTTCTTATCTTAGAATCGTCCCAGACGAAAATTTGGCAGAAACTCGTTAGCGGTTTTTTGGCAGGGACAAGAGTATTTGATCAAAGAAAAAAACATACCATATACCAGTGCTTCCATTTTTTTGAACTTTGTTTTTCCCGCTTTTTTATATTACCGCCATTGAGTGGCTGTAAAGCGGTGCGCGCTTGGCCTGCCCGGAAGCGGAATGAAGAAAACTACTGAGTGACGCCTCAACTTTATTGATTGGTTTAATATTCGTTGAAATTTTTCAAAATTGATGTCTGAAATTCAACTTCAAGTTGAAAATGAGGTTTAACTTGAATTTTACACTCAACTTTCTTTTTTAAATTTGAACGAATAGGAAACCAATCAACGAAGTTAAGACGTCGAGCGATAGCTCTCGTCATTCCGCGTCTGGGCTGGCTAGGCGCATCACTAAGCAACTCACTTTTAAACGGTCATTCAAATAAAAATGCGGGAAAGAAGTTCAAAAATGGAAACATTGATATAGACTTGAAAATGCTATTCCAAAAAATTCCACGAACTTTTTCCGCACCCTCCAAAACTTTTCGAAAATTACTTTTTCCCTTTCGTTTGTTCAAAAACTTCTCAACGTGCGACAGTGACCCGCTAACGCTAATCACATTCTTACTATCCAAAGTAATTTGTCGAAATAAGTTCCCTTTCGTTAGCGTAACGTTATCATTATTATCAATCACAGGAAACTTCTGACAATGTGTAAGACGAATGTCAAACTGAAAAGAAACCCATTAAAATATTTTCGGTGGTTCGAAAACGATAAAAAAAATCTACCTTTGGTGAACAATGGCTCAATATTCCTTTATATTCAAATTTATCTGCCTCTTCTGCGCATAATACGGTCACTTCAGTGCCCTGAAAGTTTCAGATCGATGAACAATCGTAAATTATATAACGTAGATATGTTTTACTCACGATTAAACTAATAATACAAGCCGAAGTTGGAGCTGTTCCTCGCAACTTATTTGTTTCACCGAATAAGTCGTCCGCGTCGTGTGGAACTACGCTATCCGGCTAAAAAACTTTACATAAATATAAAAACACAAAAAACGTGAACTTCAGCGTTCCCAAATAAAACTCCAAAATTGAATTCAAATTTAAGAGAACAGTCGGTGCCCTGAAAATACCGAGATGAAACTTTTATAATTCGTCCCCCAGATGAATTTTTTCATTTCCAATGCTTTTTAGGTTTGAAAACGTTGTCTAACAGGTAATCAAAAATTGTATGAGATTCAGAATCAGCGTCTTAATTTACCTATTAGACCTATTACGACATTTTCAGGACAAAATCCAAGAAAATGTTTTTGGTTTGAGAGGGGGACCAGCAGCATAAATGCCGAATACAAAATGTTAACATATTTTCATCGTATATTGCGTCGCATTTTGGAGAAAATCATTTCTGTACTGACTTTTTAAACCATTTGTTGTCTCAGGCCGCAGAAATATACATTTGCCAATAATAGTCGAAATAAACAATGCAAAGAAAATGTGAAAACCCAACCAGAAAAATATATATAGGGGGACGAACTATAATAGTACCAATATATGCCTACCGAAAATGCGGTAAACCCATTACACATAAAATTCAATAGGAAACAAACAGCAAACATACCATAATGAAAATTTAATCTCTCCTTGCGTCTCGAAATTCAACAATATTGTGGAAGGCAAACTCGTTGACTCCTAAAGTTAATTTAAAAAAATTTAGCTATAAGCAACGTAAATTATGAAATAAAAATTGCAATCTGAGATTACGAACTAAATAGAAACTCAATCGTGGATTATCAACAATGCTGACTTCGAATCTGTTCAGAAAATGAGTTGGCAATCACCCCAAAAACGCAATTTTCGGTCGTTTTAAAAATACTTCTTAATTTTTTTTTGGAATAAAAACTAGTCTATAAACATAAAAAATGTATAGTTAGATTGCTTTTAAAAGATTGCCGGATCATTTCCAGATCACTATTGAATGAATAAAATATTTTGGATAAGCGAACTAAGTAAATTAGCACCCCGCGCATTTCATTTCAACTTTCCATTGAAATGACTTTATCTTTCACTTTTCGTTAAAATGAAAAAGACTAACTTTGCGCTTTCAAGTTCGAACTGATTTTATTTCACTTCTCACTTCACAAATTTTTGGATAACTGATGATATGTTACATATGATATGTATGGCTTAAGCTTATGAAGCATTCTAATATTTTGGCTTTTACGTTTAGCCATTTTTGTAGTTTTTTAAATTAAATGAACATCGTTGTAAAACGTAATCCTCATGATTGTTCTCTAAGCTGATTCCCACAGCACGATTAACTGATTCCCACAGCACGATGCCGAGATTGGTGAAGCCAATTTTCAAAATTGGCAATTTTCGGAGAAATTTTTTCTCACTCGACAAATGTGGTATATTTCAGTGGATCCTGCATGAAATTTCGTGAATTTTTTTTTTTGAAATGTTCCGAAGACAACCCAGTTTCCGAAAAAAATGCCTGTTACGTTCAACAATACGAAAAAAGGTGTGATTTTTGATGTTTAAAGAAGAGATTGAGATTTTGGAGTTTACATTTTGGGTCATATCTCAAAAACGTACGATCAAAAAAAAAATCGTACGGGTGAAATTAAAGATATTGATGTCCTCCAACATATATGACGAAAAATTTATGTACGATTGTACGAGTCGGGCATCAAATTTTGCTGCGATGGTCGACTTTCCAGAGTCAACTTTCCAGAGATTTCAACTGAGCTTAAGCAGCTTAAGCGAAAGATTCTCGCGCAGAGATTGCGAATAGAGCAGCAAAAAGTGAGGCGATTAAAGCGTCGCTTATCAACGAAACCGCGGGAGAAAATTCCACTTCGCGATTTTTCTCTCGATTTCAGTGGGATTTATTTCTTACGCACGAGACTGTTCTACAACTTCGTCGAAAGATCTACAGCGAAAAAGATTGGAAATTTAAGGAAGGTTGTATCACGTCAAAGGTCAGCCGCCCAAAAATATTCCGGTAATATTAAGGTTAAACGTTGAGGAAATTATGAAAAAG
>SAUE01000025.1:98925-120551 GCA_009724625.1 Deladenus siricidicola
GCTCGGTTTTTTGTTCTTCTTTTTGTTATAATATGTGAAATTTTTAAAATAAAAATACAATTTGATATTGGAAATGGTTGAATTTGAATTTTAAGTGGTATCTAACCAAAATTTCTAAATTTTTGAAACAATTTTTTTCAAAAATGTGTATACCAAAAGATAATATTGATCTTTTTGGTCAACCCCCGGCTGAGATATGCTCCAAAACCGGTTAGGGGCCACCTACAGTAACCCAAAGGGGCGGAGCTAAAAAATTAATGTGATTTTCGGAATCAGCACCATCGGTTACCCCTGTGTATTTGTTTCCAGCTCGAAATCTCTCAGTTTCAGTTTTGGCTTCAAAATTTACATTAGACCTCGGCACCGTGACAGGAGAACATGTTCACGATCACGTTTCGCCATTATGTACAAAAAAAATTGGAAGTCCACTTTCTTCTCTGACTGTATGTTCTCTCTTATTGAGTTTGCTGATTTCTATAAGGTTCTATCTAATTCCGCTCTCGTTCTTTCTCATAATTTTAAGAGACGTACTTTCGAAAACCGTAGGCTGAGCCCGAGGCTTACCCTAAAATGTTAATGTTGTAACGAAAATAAATTTGAGAAATTAAATTTTGGAAATCAAAAATTTAAACCGAAAATTGAAACTGCTGTTTATCAACTTTGTCAATTAATTTTTTATTTGAAGATTATTTTCTTTAAAAATTTTAGCTTTTGATAACTTTGACGAATTGCGATTGTATTTTTCGAAAAGTTATAAATATTGGCCGCATGGCTCATTTAAAAATTACCATCACATATAATTAGTATCTTAAGAATAATTGCGGCATCTGAGGGCAAAATTTTCCGTTTTCCGAAAAAATTACTGGAAAATACTATATTCAGTGCAAAAAATATGGGAATTTCGTAATTTTTCGTTTCCATGTCGTTTTTTGGAGGTAAAATTTCCCGTTTTCTATTTTCGGAAAATGAAAATTTTTCCATTTTCCTTGCGTAAATGAAAAAATTTTCCTACCACCCCTGGCACATATCTTATTGTTACTTTTACGGTATGATAAAGCTAACACAAACAATTTCCCCGCGTTTGTAATAGGATAAAACAAAACATGAAAAGTAATGTAAATAAAGAAATGCAAAAGGGAAGCGAAGTTTCTGTCGTATTTAAAGCTAGGCATGTGATCAAAAATTGTTCGAGCAAGTGCGCTACAGCCGTTTTTATTTCCCTCAAATTCCTTGTGGGTGAGGTCGTCAAAAATTTCTAGCCGATTTTGTTGGCATTTTGAATAAAATATTCGAATTGAAAAAATGTGGAACGATAAAAAAAGTTTGAAAACGTAATTCATCGATTGTTAGCGAAAATGGAGTCAATATGACATTTCCGATTTGTTCGTCTTCGACCAGATCACCTGTAACTTTTTAATAAGGGTCATTTTTTATGAGTTCATCGTATGATTAAAAAAAATTTTTATCAAGTGATCAGCTAATATGCATCAGGTGGGTAAAAATTATTATTTTTTACACCTAAATTATTATTTTATTTTTCTTAAAATTTTTTTGCATGATTTGAGAATGCGTTGACTTTTTTTGCTTTGTAATTATTCATTTTTTGCTGAAAAATTGTTTCCCGCTGTTTCTTGGGAAATGTTTTGTCTGCCATATTCCTAGACTTACATATTTCGGCACATATATTATTTCATTTACTCTTTAATTAATTTTGTCATCATTTTTTATTATTAAGTGTAGAATTAATGTGATAATTACAATTACAATGTAGGTTTAATCAAAGTTCATTCCATATCATACATATCATACCAATATCACCCAATATTTGAACTACGCGTAATAATCTAAATCAAATATAAGCAGAAATGATTTTTAAGCAATATCTACATACTATAGTGTTCCAAAAAATATCGCTACGATATTTATGCGTGTACGCCGCTTCACAAAAGTGGATCACATCGAATAGGCCCTGATGTAATTCTTCTAGAATTGTATGAGCATGAACAATAAAAAAACAATTTTTTGGATTACCTTCCCCCCACCCCTATATGTATGAGTTTGGCGAATGTTTTGCAGTAAATTTCAAACAACCTACGTTTTTAACCTAAATGTAGGTGTTGATGAATGGACAAGAAAACAAAAAAATGAGTGGTAATTATGAAAGATTCCATTGTTAAAAACAATACAAAAAATTAAGAAGAAAAGTTTCATTGAAATGAATTTCAACTTGTAATCCGTGCATTCAGATAAAAAATGCTTGACTATTCGTTGGTTAAAATTTTGTTAAAGTTACAAAGTTTATGCTTAGGTTTATCTATCTAAAAAGGCTTCATATTTAAAAAAAAATTTACTCAAACCTTTTTGACATTGGTTTTTTTTTGTTATTTGTTGAATGCAGTGAAATAATTTCCTGAATCCACACATGAACACACAGGTATACATAAAATAACATAATGCAGAAACACATTACAGTTTTTAATGTGGTGGATACACCTATTATTAGCGCCTTTTCCTTTAATTCCATTATTATTATTATTTTTATTATTATTTTCTTTTTTTTCTTTTTACATTCTGCGTTTACTATTGGTTATTTGCACATAATGGCTGAAAATTACTCGCCATGCCTTCCGCTTTTCCGCATAATTCACGAAAATTCGGAAAATTGTGGAATGGTTAGACAAATCTATATCCTATGAAAATCGACATAATTCGGTCAACTATTGTTGTCAATTGTCCTTTGAAGTCAAACAACTAATCAATTTATGTCCGGTTTACATACATAGAAAGTGTTCGTGGTTACACAGAAACGAGTGTACTAGTAATTACAGTAATTTGTTAATATTTGTTTGTACTTTTTCTGCCATTGTGTTAGAATCTTCATGCATGTTTATTTATATTTAGGCTAATTTTTAAAAATTGATGAAATCATTTTGAAGAACACCTTGCAAAAATAAAGAATTGAAAAATAATTGTCGCTAATTTTGAATTTGTATTCGAACAAAAATTAATTATTAATTTTTCTGCCCACCATTTTCAGTTTTTATCCACGAAGGCTTTACATATGCCAAAAAAGAAAATAAAGAATGGTTCGGTCTTTCTTTCACATGATCTAGATTTTTTATTTTGTACGAATGAAATCTGCTACGGTTTACATGTACATACAAATAAATATAATGACGCTCAAAGATGTTTATAAAAATATTTTTATCGATAATTTATTTATTGTACAATTGTGTTTTGCAAATTTTCGAAATTTGTGAGTGCCTGATATTACCATCATTTAAGCCTTAATGTAAAATAAATATATGTATATCTAAATAAATTGAAATTTTATTTTTGCAGCAACTCTGTGTGATAATGAATATTTCAAAGAAAATAAAAATTTATGAATTACAATAACTTTTCACAGATTGATTTTTGAGTAAATAAATGTTTAAAAACGTTTTTTTTTCTATTTTTTATTACCTCAAAGCAGAATATATCGAGTTTTCTGTCATTTTCAAATGTTCATCTTCAAAAATTATGCAGATATTTAGTTTTTATTATTTTGAACGATTTTTGAATGAATTGTTCACACATTTTACTGTTATTACATCAATTAACATCATTAAATATTGTTATTTAATATAAAGAGAAAACAATTGCACTTAATGTTAAGAATAAAATGGAATATTTTGCTTGTTTAAGGTGTTAATGAAGTACGAATTAATATATGTAGTTTTAAAAATAATTTATAAATTAAAATTGTAAAAAATCTACAGCATAATATTTCTTTCAAATTTTTAGGAAAAAAGACATATTTTTGCACTTTCAGTTTTATTTAGATTTTTTGGTAAGTTGCTTAATACAATTTTGCAATGTTACTATTTTAATCGAGAAGAATTAAAAATATGCATAATTTGTTTTTATTTTTACAAATGCGCGAAATTTCGGCACTTTTACAAGGGAAATAATCCATTTTCATCCTCTTGGAATAAAAAATTCAAATTTCCTTCAATCGTCGTAGTAAATTTTTTTATAGCGGCTGTAATTTTATGATTTCCCCGAAACAATGAATTTGTTCATATGTATTTTCAAGGATATCAAACCTAAATTTGCACCTTTGTATTTCTTGAATTAATTTTCAGCTCATACACATGACAATAAAAAATTGCATTATTATGTTTTTTTTCTCAGATTATGACTCAAAGTGACAGTGGAACTACGATCGTGTTTTACATTGCAGCCCCAGCTTAAAAAACTTCACCTGCAGTTGGAAAAAATTTAGTTCCTGCACATCATAACAATGTTTTGACTACTCGTCAAGTAAAAGACCTTTTTTTCTAAACTTGGATTCTTCAAATTTTTCGCACAATTAAACATAGAATGCAAAAAATGTTTGTTTATTCACTTAATATGGGTAGCTAGCAACTTGGATTTTGGTTTCTGCCGTAAGTTTGCTGTATATCATAGGGTGAATGTTTTGTGGAAAGTGGAAAGTGGCAGTGAAAATAATGGGTGAAAACGGAAAAAGGTGGAAGTAATTATTTTAAAATTTCTCCCGTTTCAGGCTCGCATTTTTTGAATATTTAATTTTTTGTAAGGTTAAGTCTATTCCTTAGCACACTCGCAACTTTATACGTATGTACTTTCTTATATGATTTACAGTTGAAAAAATCAGTACTGTACGCTTTTAAAGTTTATTTTTATTTGATTTTTGAATTTTCAAAAGCATTAATATTATGAATTTTTATAATTGGATTATTGTTTTACATATTTTAATATTTATTTAAAGTGGCGTTTAAGTTTTACAATTTTCGAGTTAATAAAAGTAATCAATTATCATATTGGCACTTTCATTGACATATCTTTCATCAATTTTATGTGGCCAAAATACCGAGCGTATTAAATTTTTCTTTGATTTTGTGGTAATCGCTTGCTGATGACCTTTTTCTTTAACATTTGCTTTTTCTTATTAATATTATTATTCATTCATCTTTTATTTCAAGATATTAAAAGTCAGTTTCTGTAAAGCTAAACCTAGCGGTTATTATATAGAGAAACAATCCCCTACTTTTTTGTTTCAAAATGGTAGCTACATGATATATAATTCTAAAATATTAGCACTTACCGTTTCCGAATAGCAGGGTAGGCCTCGAATTACTTTTTGCAGAAAAGCAAATTCAAAGATAGCCCACATTTTGAGCTTTCGTGTTGATTGGATGATTACATAAAAAATGATTAGAGTGACGTAATTTTTTTTTGAAAAATTGTGTGGTCAATATGACGGCCTCTCCCAATTTCAAAGAATAAAGCATAAATTGGAAAATTTTACATTTGATAGTTGGAGCTTCACACTACTGAAATTTTCTACATATGTACGAAAATGTGTAGTAGAAAATAAAAAATTTTGCCTAATGCAATATTTAGAAATTATGCTTTATTTTTTGCATAAACTAATCAAACATACAGAGTCTTTGATTCTGATTATCTACCCCAAAAAACACTCACATGACTAATTAGCAATATTCCTTGAAAACTTTTAAAAATTAGCATTTTTCAGTTTTCAAACAACTGTAACTCAATTGGCCGCCAATTAGAGATATAATTTTGCGGTAGCATATGCAGCTTGAAGAATTGCACAATATGATGATACGATACAATAATTGAAATAATTTGGTTGGGGAGGCTCGATCGAGTATTACAGAAACTGCCGAAATTGTAAAAATAATTATTTTAATGTGAAAAATTTCTTTTGAAATTAAAAAGATCAATTTAAAATTCTTCGGCGAATTTTCTTTAAAATGCTCTGGTGAAAGCCATAAATTCCGTTTTGCATGAAAAATGTCAAAAAACTCAAAAGAAAAGCAAAATTGACGTGAATAAAAGGAATGAAAATGAGTATTTTTACACGAAAATGTTTTACTTGCGTTCTTTCATATCTGCTAAAAAACTCGAACTCGAACGTTTTTAGAATATACTCGAACGTTTTTAGCATATACTTGAAATGTTTTAGTAATATATTTAAATGCGTCTTTTTTAAATTTGAATTGAACAATAATTTGAACATTTATACATACATACAATAAACATAAAACATAATTTTGAATTTGATAGAGAAAAAATATTCGATTTTCAAAAACACTTTTGCCCATTTTTAAAAATATTTGAAACATTCTTGCTCAGCCAGTGCTAAAAATATCTAAAATGGAAAAGACGCTTTTGAGGAGTAAAATTAAATATCTTGTTAATTATGTGGATATTTTTGGACTTACCGAAATGAATAAGAAATTGAAAAAAAAGAAATTGAATTTTTTTATTAAATAATTTCATTCGCAATATTTGAAATATTTTGGAGTAAATGCTCTATGCAAAAGCGAGCAAAAATAATTCAATTAGCTAGAAAAATTGAAATTAAAAAATAATTCATTAATTTTTTTGGTAATTTTATTAAATCCACCTATTTTTAGAAATTCCGGCTGTTTGTATTAATGCTATGTATATGTATGTATGTATTACACATATGTACATGTGTATGTATTTCATTTTAAAATGTTTGCATTTTATTTTCAAAACATTTGTTTATTTTCACATTTCATTGTTGCCATATGTGGATGTAACGAAAAACATTTAACAATATCTAGTAGTTTATTCCTTTTTTATGAAACAAATTGTAACCATTTTCTGCAAGTTTATTATTATATGTATAAACTTGCTGAATCAGCGATGGATAAAATGATTTAAAATTTTTGATTTCTGTATCATTTCCACAAATCGTAAAATCTCATTTCACTGCAATAAAACATTTTTGTGGGATTTCGATTTTTTTATTTCCAAATAGGAAAATGAATTTTTAATTTCGGAATATATAGATTTCATGCTTTTTTATATCATTTTCATGAGAATAAAATTTTCGAGTTTTTTTTGACTTTGAAGTGTTTAGTTATTGCTCCTATTTTCTCGTTGTTATTGGATAAGTGGATATCTTACCAAACATTAACTACATATAATAGGAAAAACAAATGTTTTATGCTTAACTTTGTAAATTACAAATTCATTTTGCGTTTATTTTTGACTAGGTTTGATATCAACTCTAGTTTTTCCCTAAAATAGAAGGTAAACGAGATCTCATTCGTTATATGTCTGTTATATTTCATATTCTCTTTCTACTCCACTATCTCGTTCTTTTTTGTACTACATATACATTTTCACTTCCTTTCTTCCCCACGATGTCTAATCGGAATGGTCAAATGGTTCAAAATTTGCTGATAATATTTCAATGGAAATTAATAGAATTTGCATTTTCTTTATGTCGTAAATTTACCGACTGTTGACCACCATTTTCGGAAGCAGGTGTTGTTGTTTCGGGTCAGAAGTTTAGTTGTCATTGTTTACATTAAAAAATGACATGCTCAAACTAATGTGTACTTTTCACTGTTTTAATACATTTTCATATTTTTTAAAGTACATAAATTGAATAAAAAAGTAGACTGAAAAATTTTGGAATGATATGAATGTTACAAAGACCGATCATTATAAATGCATTTGATTTTTGCACTAAAGTATTAATAGGAAGCAGATGGAATTTTGGAAATTTTGTTTGTTTATTTTTGTTTTGGTGAAAAATCAAAATTCGAAATTGAATTTTTTAATATGAAAAATGTAAGTGAGTTTTTTTACAAACCAAGCTACTATGTAGCAGAGAATAATTTTTAAATTTATACACATTACAAAGCTGGTTCCTCTAGAATTCATGAATTATTTTTAATTAAATTCTTCGAAGACAAAGTTGCCATCAAAAGTCAAACTTGAACTAATGAATACTTGAGTTTTGGAAAAAAAATGGCGAAAAATATTCAAATATGTAGGAAGAATAAAAAGGAAAGAAATTTTTGAATAATAAAAAGTAAATGGAAAAGCTTTGAGTGAATGAAAGAAAGCTTTGAAAAAAGATTGGAAGTCAATAGAAGCGCCGGAAAGTCAAAAGCGTCGTTAAATAATTCGATTTTGACTTTTCAATTATTAACGCATTTTTGAACACCAATTCCTTGAATAATTTGGTAATTTTTTGAAGCTGCTCATTTTTAAATTAAAATAGGTAAAATAAAATAACTCGAATGCATGCATATGTATTTTAGGTATTTGGACAATATGTATTAATATATTGTTCCTGAATAAATGCAAAAATTTTCAGAGGCATTTAACAGATGAAAATCAATGCGAGATTTCAAACTTTCTATGTTAAGTATTCCAAAACAATTTCATTACTATTTTGAGCGATAACTTCTGCGAAATGATGAAAAATGGTTTATCTTCTTGCATCAACTACATAATTTACAGTAATTTTTATTAATTGGATAGCTTCTAAAATTCCATGTTCTTATGAATTTGATTTAGTGATGATCTCCACAACAACATTGCTCAGTAATTTTGAGGCCTTAGCGAACAATCCTGAAAAAATCGCGCAGCCGACACAATGTCCCTACTATATTAACGATGAAATTCAGCGTTGTGTACAACCAGTGGCCGATTACGCTAAAGTACTTAATCAACAGGTGGTTAAATACATATACAAATTTTGGGATATGAACATTAAATTATAATATCAAAAATTTCAGGAAAATTCTTCAGTAAAGGCACCTTCGGAATTTGGACAAGCCATTCAACTACCAAAGTTAGGAAAACAAGTCTTCAGAAAATTATGCGGGTAAGAAATTGACCTTGATAGGTAAAAACGAGACCTAGAATTTTTGGGATTAGGGGGTCGCCTTTTGGGATTGATCTCCTCATGTATCAAAATCTTCCGATGATCTCAGCCAAATCATAAAAATTGTAACATTTCCCCTGTTATGTATTACTTATTGGTATTGTCACAATTATTAACTCAAATACGTTATTCAGGTTAATCCGGAATTTCGAATTCTGCATCAAAGATCATCGCCATAAGTGTAAAAATCACATTACAATAAATTTGATTGAGGCATCATACGGGTTCCTCTGCAATGAGGGTTATAACAGTAAGTCAACTTTGCACACAAAATTTTTAAATTCGAAGTTTCATGAGATTTTAGTGGCAAAAAAATTATGATTTTGATGCCAGTAATGTAACCATGAATTCGTTTTGTATCCGTAAGGATTTTCCATACACCCCTTAGTTCCAAGCATGCAAAAGGATTCAACTGGATTCAATTTTCAACAAATTGGATGAATCGAATGCATGTTTTAAGCTAAATAAAGAATGGATGCGGCGTGAATCCGCTGATTCATCCTGTATTCATTTTATGTACACAATTACATAATATGTACACGATAATTTTAGCTTTCATGAACAGTGCCGAATGTCTAATGGAGTTGGACCAACGGCCATCGGTAAAGCGCTGTCACGATGAAACTCTCCGGAGTATCGAGAAGGCGAATGGTCAAGATGAATCTACAATGTCGACCAAGTTAGAGAAAATGTGCAGGTAGAAATGCACTTTTGGGTTCTTTTATGATATCAGACGCCAAAAATTTTTTTCAGGTTTTCTGGCACGGGGAATTTGAATTTAATAATGATTTTTATTGATTTTATTGTTTTTGTGCAGTTCTTGATGTTTTCAACAACCGCCCAACATGTGTGCAATTAGGGGTGATACTCAGACCGATGAGCGCATGCGGCGGATTGTCAAGTCCCGGAAAAACAAGCAAAGCGGCACCGGCCCAGATTTCATGGAGTCCAAACACCAAGTCTAAGCCAAACTTCCACCTCAAGCCGAAGCCCAGCTTCAACACGCGTTACCCCACCCCTAGTGAAAATGTCAAAAACTGCACAAAAACAACAAAATCAGTAAAAATCATTATCGAATTAGATTTCCTCGTGGCAGAAAACTCAAAAAAATCATAAAAATTTTTTTGGTGTCCGATATCATAAAAGAACCACTTTTATAATTCAATTTTTTACAGTTTGATAAGGCAAATTATTTTAGTGCTTTAAATTCATTTTCGGGATGCGTGATGAATCCAATCCGAAGACACTGTGGCCTAGATGCCTGGCAAGTAATTTTTCGTGTCCTGAAGGACACGACGCGCACCCTCATGCCAACTTGCCAATTCAGTAACAGTAATATTGCGGGTGACGATAGTCAACACAGCTCAGAAATAAATACGGAAAAAAATCCGTTGGTAGACAGCTCAAAAACTAGAAGTCATCATGGCCGAAAGACTAGCGATCATCATCACCGTAATCGGCAGCTAGCTAACCATCATTCTACTACGCCGACATTTGCATCGCTTTTACCAATTAGCCGTGACGTCTCGAAAGACTATAAAGATAGCGTAAAAACGGATGATTGGTCCGGAAATTCGTCTCCAAACGTTGGACGTGACCAAATAGGTATAGAGAATTATAATGAAGTAATTTTATAAAAATAATTTTCGTAATTTGCTTTTCGATTAAAATTTGGAAAATGAGTGAATAAAAAACAACAATTTTTTCAAGGAATTGACCAAAGAGGGCTGAATGAAATAATTATCGGGACAAATTTTAGGTGAAGGTAGACTCAAGGAGATTCAAGTGGAGGTGGGTGAAAGCCATCCATTATCATCCGAAGACGATATGTATCGACCCAGCAACCACAGGAGGAAGATATCAAAGTACGACGAGAGCTCTTCCAATAGTGCTATGAAGATTGCTGCACAAATTTTGTCAATTTTCTTAGCACTTACTGTACAATTTCTTCTTACATTTTGAAAGTAAACAAATTTTTATAATTTAAATGTAGAAAATATATATGCACATTTTGATGCCACAAAATTTCAATAAAGCTGGCAAGGAAAAAAGTTATCAAAACCGAAAATATTCCAATGGTCTTTTTAATAATTTCCAAAAAAAGAAAAATTAGATCAAGAATGACATCGCGTGGGGAGAGAGACTTTTTTATGAACCGAGTTCATACGAAAACATTTTTCCAGTAAAATTTTATATTAATTTCGTGAATTTTAGGCAAGACTGAACAGAACTTTATAATTTAAATTGATGGAATATCATATTAAAAATACGACAAATAAAAAATAGCATACAAGAAAGTGAAATATAAAAAAGCAAAAATCATCAAAAAAATTTATTACAAAAATCAACAACAAGCATTAACAAAAACAACAATTTTCAAACTTGCCTTCTCATAAGCTGCAAGATTTTTCTTGGTATTCCGCTCTCTGTCGACGTCCAAACCTCAGCGCATTCGAATGTGCCCCTTTTCGTGACAAATTGTTGAAAGTCATCAATGGAAGAATTCAACCCGAAATAATAGACCTTCGCCGCCAGGAGACTAAAAACTGAGAACTGAATAAAGGCAAGGAAGTATTGAAATATTTGTTGGGAAATTATTGTTAGGTATAAAAATGCGATATTTTACTTCGTTAAAAAAAGCTTCATAAGTACAAAAAGTTCCTAAAAAAATTTTTTTTGAAAAGTTTCCCAAAAATTTATAAATATTTTCTAAAATTTTTTTCTGAAAAAATGAAAAAGCACAACTGCGTAAACAACTTTTTTTTGCTATTTTCACCCAAAAAAGTTAAAAATCGCATTTAAATCGAAAAGTTTAGTACTGCAGATTAGCACCACGAAAAGTTATATGAAAAACAAACATTTTGCCATTATCAGCTAGAAAAGTGTCGAGCGCTTCGTGCAAAGTCTCGTAGTTCTGCGGATTGTAGATAGTCTCCGACGTCAGTATCAAATCAAAACTAAAAGGGGTGCATTTTATTTATTTAAAAAATGCATTAACGGTTATTTAAAATAACAATATATAATGCCTTTGGCATTACTCATTAAAAATATGTACAATAATATTAAAAACAAATTAATTTTTTTAAATAAGTATTACAAAAGCAAAATAAATATTTAGTCATTTAATAGATTTTCAAGTCTCCTTTTAAACGTTTTAGGTGTCAATACCATAACTGTATTGCGAACAAGTCTATTCCGATCATTCTTACTGTGTGTAAGAACATTTCTCCAGAAGACACGCGAAAAATTAACCTTTTTCGATGAAGATGATCTCCGCCAACCTGGCCCACCAAATCGGCCCATGATCCGGGAACCGCTCGCCACTTTTCGTTCTCAATTCCGTTTAGGCGAAAATTCTCCCGACTGAAGCATTCAATCACAAAATCATTCTGTAATTTTTTTTATATACATACCTTCAAAATTCGTCGAGTTTAAAATGAAAAATAGAACATATTTGTATAAGTCGGCAATGTTTCCAAAATTAATTTATGTTTAGCTAAAGTTGAATTTCTACTTTCCCAGTTAAATTAATTAAAAAATTAACTTAAATTAACTTTTTTTGGAATCCTTAAATATCCCATCAATGGAGATGGATCAATGTGTCAACAGATAGCCCATTAAAAATTATGTTGCGTATTCAAAAAGGCTCGAACTCTAAAGACAGCAGAGCTATCGGTGGTAGAAAAAAGTGCGAGAAAATGGAAATTTAACCTTGGCTAAACCTCCATCCAAAAATTTAAAAATGTGACTAGTGGTTCATTTTTCAAAATAGGCAACCATAAATTTTACATTAAATTTTTGCAAGAGGCCGGCAACAACCAAAAATTTCATTTTTATAATTTATAATGTCGCGGTATGATTGGGAAATTCGACAATACAAAAATTTCTCACAAAATCGTTCACTAGGGAGAATGTTGCACCTTTCAACATGCAGCAAATGGACGGCAACGCAGCTCCGCATCCCAACTAAAACAAAAAACATTTTAAAAAATTTAATAAAAAGAAAAAATACCGAAATTTGAAAAGGCCAAAAACCAAATTTTGTTTTGTCATTTTCTGGCAAAAACAATACGATATTCGAAATTATTAAGCAAAAATTTGCATGAAAATCGTTGAAATTTATTGGGAAAATGTAGGCTAATAGAATTAATGTAGGCTAACAAAATTCAAAATTTGGCGTATATTGATTCATGTAAACACAATTGAAATAAAAAATATACTGGAAAATTTCGAAATCCTTACCTCAAGTACGTTTTTTCTCTTCAAAAAATCTTGCGAAAAATTTTGGTCGATAAAGTTGCACAAATCAACAGCACCTTCCCAAATCTTCAAGCCACCTACAAAAGGAAAAAGTCACGAAATTAACAACAATATATTCTTTATCACAAACAAGATATTTTTTGGTGTATTTACCTCGGAGAATTATTAAATTCGAGATATAATTTAAAAGCGATGTTTAATTTACCTTCATAAACGCCTGTATTAAGATCCGAACTCTTGCTGGCTGAGACAGCGGCGACATCGGAAAATCCCTTGTCTTCAATGTTCTTCCTGATAACATCATCCAAAGCATAATTTATGTGTACTTTTGACGGGAGAACGACGAACCTTGAAGGAGCTGTCACCTGCATTTCACTTTTTCAAATAAATATATTTTAAAAATTTTCCTTTGTTTTTTAGCGCAAATTTAAAAATTACCGTGTTACCCTTTTTCCGCCTACAGTTTTTAAATTCGCCAACGATGTTATATGTATGTATTTTTCTACCGAACCGACATTTGTGTCTCGGACATTTGCGACTGCGATTTTTGCAGCCCCGACATTTGCGGCCACTACATTTGCTGTTCACAAAAAAATCCAATTTGCAAAACTCGCTATTACGAATTGCAAAAACTCAAAGCCGACATTTGCGACCTAAAAAATTATTTACAGAAATTCACGAAAATTTAATTGCCAATAAAATTCAATTTAAACTCAAAACCGACATTTGCGTCCCGCTGGCTGAGGCTTAGCCTAAGCCTAAATTTTGGGACGTAAATATCGACTTGAGTTTTTGCAATTTCTAATATTGAGTTTTCCTAATTGAATTTTTTTGTGGGCATGTCGGGAATGTAAATGTCGGGTTTGTTGTTCGAGCCGGAAATGTCGGGCCGCAAATGTTAGGACGCAAATGTCGTAGTCGCAAATGTCGGCGTACGATTTTTCTTTCTCCTTACGTTTCTTGACAACTACATGGTGGTTCAAAAAAAAAAATCTTGCCGCATATCTCAGCTGAAGCTAAACATCAGAAATTTTTACTTTGAAAATGTTACTTACGCTTTGCAATTCTCTTCCATGTTTTTGTAGTTTGCGATTTCATGAAAACGAATGTTTAAAAAAATTAAAACATACCTCATATTGTGCTTATCTCAGTCAGCTTTGGTCCAAAAAATCCCAAACTTCAGAAAATGATCACTATCGCCGTGCAAATTTTTAAAACGTCAAAGTTGCGCGTTGACGCTCACTCTGTGAAGAAACGCACCAAAAATGCATACGGTCGAAATCTCATTTCCCTTCTTTGCGCATTGACTGTGCTTGTTTTTGATTTTTTTTCTTTTAATCAAGTTTGTGCTTGAATTACGCTACATTTGATACGTTCTTCACAAAATGAACGTCTACGCGCAACTTTGACGTTTAGCTGCGTCGCCGAAACAAAACCGATTAAGAAATCCACTGAGCTAAAGTTTTGCGCGACGATTGTGATAATGTCTCTGAAGTTCAGGAATTATTGAACAAAAATACTCACCGAGATATACGCATTCTCCCAAGCAACCCTTTTTAGACGTGTTTTTGATTTTTTACAAACACAGTTTTTGATGAAATTACAAACTTCAAAAACAAAATGAAAACCAATTGTAAAACGCATATTCACTGAAAATTTCAGATTTTTAGCTGCGTTTTCAGCTGCGCTATAGCGCGGGATCTTTTTTTGCGCCACCCTACATTATATCTTGTAAAAATAATGTAATATATGTTGTTCGAAGCTATATTTTTGATAAAAATTTAAAGATTAATTTTTTAATTATATTGATATTTTTGGTTACATTTTTCGTAAAATCAAAACAAAAAAAGTGAAATACCTAGAAAACAGCGTCAATGATCACATTTCCGAGTCAGTTTCTTTATTTTTTATTTTACGGAAGATACATACATATATTTAAAAATCAAAAGTGATGCGATTTTTTTAATTTAAAAAAGGCGAAATTTACAAAAAAACGCAAAAATTTTCAAGTCGCGGTCAAATTTCCTTAAATTTTGATTAACAATAAACGTGCGTTTTCCACTAAATATAGGCATCGATTTGATGTTAGTGTATGTATTATATTGTTATAAATTTTGTAAAATTAGTTAACGATAAATTTATGCCATCATTTTAGAACATTCTTGTTAATGTTAGAGGCGTAAAAGATATTATCTTCACTAATCAATCATTTCGTATTTCATTTTTTAATGTTTTACTGGAAACAAGAGAATGCCGGAGTTCTTTTTCGAATAAACATCTTCTGGAGTTGAAATTTGAGCGATTTTCCCGAGGGATTTCAAAAATTTCTTATCAGGAAAAATTATCGTTTTTTGTTTCAGATGCTTGTAAATTTAATCTCTTTTTTCCGCCCTTTCGCGAAAATAAAACGAAAAAAAGTAATTTAATTTGAGCATTTATTATTTTTTCATGTTGCATTTATGTAGATGTACCATACACAAATATTTATGTACTATTACATAAAATGAAATTTATTCATTGACCGCCGGATAAGTAGAACAAATGGTAGAACAAATCATTATTTTTTTGGACAATTATCACTTTTAATAGTGACATAATAATTAAATTTGAAATTACGCTAATTTAATAATCAAACAATCCACTGCTTACAATCGGAATGAGCTTATGCCAAATGTTGTTGATCTAACATCGGACGAATCTGGAAGGAATGAAATAAGGCTCTTGGGAAATTGCAGATTGAAGCCAGAAAGAAATGAACTGAAATTTCGTCCATAATTTACGTTATATTGCCTTTTTTGAAAATTTTTTGAATGGGTTAAAAACCATATTTCATAATTATTGATGGGCAAACAATTACATACTTTCATCGGCGCCTTTCTTTTGAATCCTGATCGTCAATTGGAAACGTCCTGGCACCTCCTCTTTTTAATTCAAAGATGTTTCGTCTAAAAAAGAATTGAAATATTGAAAAATAATTTTCGAAATCGGAAATAACTTTTTTTAAGTAAGAAAAACAACTTTAGTATTTCCAAAAAGATGTATAATACAATGGGAGTGGGAGCAACAAACCATATCTCATGCATAAGATATGGTTTTATGGCGTAAATAATTCAAAAAAAATCCTCCCCACGTGGAAAATAATACCGGCCTCCGTTGAAGTCATTCCACGAATTGGTATTCGCCAAATTATCGTTCCCGAACGCCCGAGCTCCAGATCTTTTTCCTCTTGTTTCGTCGTCTGCCGCTTTCACCAGCTTAATTTTTTTATAATATTTTTTTCAATTTTTTATCACAATCTCAAAGAATTATAAGTTTTTCGAAAATTTAAGTGGAGTGCTTTTTAATCTCTGAATTTATGGAAAAACATTTGGATTTGTCAAAGAAAAACAATCTTTTTTTTATACTTCCTTTAACGTGTTTTGTCTGAGCTAAACACAATTAGCCTCTTATCTTAAACTTAAATATGTAAATTTGAAAACAAAATTATACTGTTTTCTTCAAAGCAAAAATAGCAAAAACTTGTGGAAAATCACATGTGTATGTAGGAATTAAATATTTGAATTTTGTCTGAAAATTATTACTCACATTTGAATAAAATTGTCGAGAAGAAATGGGCAAAAATTCAGAAGATTTCTCTTCGCCAACGAAATTGCGGGCACCGGCTCGCTTTATTTGAAAATTTCCAATTGCCGAGGATGGATAAAATGCGGCAAATCGATGGCCTCCCCCACGCTTATCAAACCCAAACATGCTGTCTCGAAAACCGCCCGAGTAGTAGCCGGAGTATGGAGATGAGAAATAACGTCCACCGCCTCGTTTCAGCGCGTAACTCCCGAAAAAGGGTCGGGCGCCGGCGCGTTTTTCCGCGGACGATTCTGCGAAGCGTTTCTCCACAGAGTTATCTTCGAATTCTCCAGCAAAGTGACGAGCGCCGCCACGCTTGTTTGCCTTTAAAATTGATGCATATATGATATATATCAAGGACGGCCTCCACGAGACGAGTAATAAAAAAGTCAATAAAACAAATGGGAGAAATTCTCATACAAATAAAAATAAGGAAAACAGAAAGTAAGAAATATAATGAAATAGAATGGCATAGAAGAATTGAATAAGGAAAAGTAATAGATACGCAGAAACGTTTTTAGTTTTTATGAGTTATTATGAGTTTTTATGAACTTATCGATTATGAATGAATGAAAACCTGCTGAAATGATCGCTGTTGATTTGCGCCATCGAGCAATTTATAAAATGTATGAGCTCCTCCTCTTTTATTTACTGTATCGATGAACTGAAGAGCATTTGATCTCTTTTCATTTTCACTTTCTACGCGGAAATTTCTCGCCCCTCCGCGCTTTTGCTCAACCGCCTGTAATTTTATTGGTACATATATCACAACCGGTATCATTTACGATGAATTGTTTGGAAATCGATTTTATAATATGTATTTTACATACATAGTTTTACATACATAACAACGGATTTAGAAAGAGGTTCAATTAAAAAAAGTTAAATAATGATTATGATGTTTGAGTATTAAATTATAAACCTCTCTAAACTGAAATAATCGCCCGCCTCCTCTTTTCTGAGCATTGCTCTCTTCTACCAGAAACATTCGCGCACCGCCTCGCTTGTTGCCGGAGAATTTGAAATTTTCTCCGCCTACGCGCTTGCCGTTTAGCTGAAAATTCCTGCCACCACCTCGCTTCTCGCCAATATCCATAATCTTGTCGAGAGTACCCGAGTCAGAAAAATGAAAGTTCCGTCCCCCGCCTCGCTTGCTTCCCGTACTTAGAAATGTGGCATCCTCGCCTTGTTGGACCTCTTCACCGTCATCGAATGAATCCGATAAACACGTCGAGCAAGGAAAATTATCTAGATGTTATGTATTTTTAGAGTTAAAAGCGTTTCGTTTTTACTTTTTACCTCAAACATTAATTTTGTGAATGAATTAACCCATTTTTTGGATTTTTTTGGATGAACACTTGTCATAAATAAGTGATAATCCACAATTTTTAATGAAACAAAAATTGAATTAATGAAACAAAAATTGATACATAATGAATCTTTTAATTTTTGCAAATTTCAAGTTTTTCTAACTTAATTTGTACAAGAAGTTATATTTTAGAATGAAATAATATTGTATGCTTACATACGTCAATGACAAATTATTGAGGGAGTGAAAATTTGATTAGTGTACGATAGAGCGAAATAACACTCAACTCGCTAGGATATTTTTATCTGTCAAGTAAATTTAATTTGCGAAGTGGGTAAATCCAATTTTGGATAACGTTTTGGAACAAAAAAACTGATCGGACTAATTTTAGACGTTCTTGCAACGAAAAGTGAATAAAAACTCAGAAGTGGATTTATGCAAAAATTGTCACATTTAACACAATTTTTTCAACTATGTATTCAAATCGTTAAAAATACAGGAATGTTTGTAACATATAGTAAACACAGTATATAATATACACAGTATATAATATTTTGAAAAAAGTGACGTATTGTATGTAGTTAATGAAAAATTAAAAATTCATTTTTGACTCGTAAAATTCGCGTCAAAATTTCTCAAAGTTTGCCTTATTCAAAGTTTGTCCTATTTAAATATTCATCCTTCACACGCTTTGAATGGTGCTTGGTGTCCTTTTATTTTTACTTAACTTTTGCAGGAAAAATATGTCATTTGTATAACACATAAACATATGACATTTCCACATAAATTTACTGAAAGCACGCTTACATACCGTATTTCAGATATTTGTGTACTGCATCAACATATTAATTGGTGGAAACTCGGATCTATTACACAATATTTAACTTTTTTAGCTACTAAAGAAGCTGAATGCCTCCCCTCCCCACCCCCTATTGCCTCTGGCGGCACCTCTCATGGGATACAACGCAGGAGACATACATACACATTAATACATTGCAATGGTGCTTCTTTTAAAAAATTTTCCGTGCAATACGGTAGATTTTAATTGTATCTCTTTCATAATGAATGTATGTATTTTTTTCACAAGTTGATTGGTGAGTGCCTCTTTCTTCGGATATTATCTTATTTATAACACGTTAAAAATAAAAACAAAAAAGGAAGACTTTGCCTTGTTTAATAAAAAATGAATATATGTCTATGAGCATTTTCTTCTACATGTAATGTATAAAAATCACTTACAATGGAGGATGAGAATCGTGAAGATTGTAGAAAAAACGAAAGAGCTTATATTATACATGGATTCAGTAGCTGTTTCTGAACAACTTCTGTAAGCATAATAATACTCCTCTTCGGCCAGCCAATTTTTCAAAGAAATGAAAGTGACGCCAAAGACAGAAAAAAGGCTGGCGAAGAATAACAACAATAACGGAAGAGAAAGTGACAACAAAGAGGAACGTCAGTTTGTTGTTACTGTTGTTATTGGTATTCTTCCCCGGTTTTAGCGCTATTTCTGTTGTGGACTTCTTTTTGTGTTTTTTGCTAAATTTGAATTTTAAAATGGTCGTTTTCTTCTTCTTTTTTCTTCAGCTACTTTCAAATACCCATTTCTTTTCAATATTTTCCAAGTTTTTTTTCACGTCGGCCATATTCTTTTTTTGCAGAGAAAAATGCCTCTCGTAATAAAGGAGCTTTGAAGTCTTGCTGCCTGTTGACAATACGCTGGTGAGGGCATCACGCTCTAATGATGATGACGAAAGAATGAGGGTAAAACAGCGAGCTTTGGGAATTTTGAAAACACCGTGTCGAAGATGATACGTGAAAAAATTTCAAAAGGGGAAGTTTATCGGGCAATTTGTTCTATTGCTGTTTTGCAAATGTTGAAAATTTTCACTAGCAAAAAAGTCAAGTTTAGAACAACAATAAACATATCTTCAATTCTTCTTGATATTTGTTTATTGTTATTTATTAAAAATATTATTAATATTAAAATATTATTCGAAAGAAAATAAAGCAAAAAAAATATTCCAAAAACAAAGCGTTTTAAATAGTAAAGAGTTTCGCACAACAATCTTACTTTATGGATGAAAAATTTTTATTTCAAAGTTATTGTGCGTTTCATACTTCTTACTTATCATCAGGATTGGGCGGAAGTAAAAATTTTCAATTCGGAATTCCGAAGCTCAAAAACGGAATCTCGTCCAACGCTGATTACCATCAGTGATTGGAAAAAGTTTATGAAAAAAAGTTGACAAATGGAAAAAGTTTTCAGCGAAAACACGATAAGCAATAACAACAACTAAAATAAAAATTCAAATTATTCTCCACCAGATTTGATTAACTTATCTCATTGTTATTTCACCAAATACAACACGGCCCTTCAAATCGAAAACATCCAAAAGCGACGTCATAATTTTTTCCTGATTCATGACTTTTTTGGTTCTAATCGAATGCTCAGCTATGAAATTCGTGAACGAGATGTGCGAAATATATGGTGGATGTTGAACCAATTCCCGTCCAATTTCACCGTTAATCAAGACGTGAGCGGTTTTGCAATGCGAAAACAACGAGAATTCCACGATTGTAAAATTTGCATTTTACACGTTATAATTGCTCACAATACTTAGTACACTTCGGCGGCGATTGTCCGTCCGTTTGGCAGCAATTCCCAATGGAATGGCATACGTCGATCCCACCTAAACGTACGTGCTGTAGAATCATCACGTAACAGTTTTGGTTTCTTGCGTTTTTGTATTCTCTATAGTTTTCGAATCGAAAGTCAGAAGACAAAAGTTACACCGGAATTTAAAGAAACTTATGTAACAACCGATATTTTGCAGATTCACTTTTCAAATCGTCATTTGCTTAAACATTAAAGATTAATTAATATTGTTTAAAGATTAATTTAACAAGAAAAAATTTTAAATAGTATTTTTAATCACATTCCATATGTTTTTTGGTTTTATTTTTAATATTAAATAATGAAAACCAGAAAAGCACGCTTTTGGCACAAAACATGTTTTTGGTTGGTTTTGCAGATCTGAAACATCCTATGAATTTAAAGCTTGTTTTATTGTTACTTTCAATGGTTTTGAGCGCTTTTGAAGCTGTTTATTTCAAAGAATAATTTTTCCACGAATGTGATCCACAAATGTCTACTGTGGGATATTATTTTTCATTCACATAAATCGAATACGATTCAGAAACAAACACATCAGACAAAAAGTGTTTGAGTTTATTTGTTGTTATTGTGAATTTTGGTCTCACTCATATTGATTTTGTTGGACGTGAACGTTTTAAAAATAAAATGTTGAAGTAATTTAATTTATTATGTGAATTTTTTTCCTTTTTATATTATGAATCTTATAAATAATTTATGAGCTTAAGTGCAATGGAATTTTAATGTACGCAATCATTTTTCAACAAAAAATTAATCGTGAAGCGCTTTCCATGCGTTCAAAGCATTTTTATAGTATTTATAAGATATTTTAGGTTTTTTTTTATCAAATTCACAAATAAAGAATTTATAAGAATGCTATGTATAAATAAAAAAAAATTTCCGTTGCAATGACGAGCAGAATTAAATATATGTTTTTTAAAGTGTAATTAAAAAATTAAGTATTTAATATATATATATACAGGGTGACCAGAAAAAACCCGGACAAAATATAATTCATCCTAACACGAAAG